>BMAC01000012.1:1502340-1514169 GCA_014905375.1 Phtheirospermum japonicum
AACCGAGCACTCCCGCGCGCAGCGGCCGAGAGCTGCCGAAGCGGGCCTGCCGAGAGCTTCCGAGCGCTGCCGGCCACGCCCGCCCAGTCCCGCGCGCGGCCTGCCGAGAGTTGCCGAGCAGTGTCCGCCCACGCCTGCCGACGCTGCCGAGAGATGTCGAGAGCTGCCGAGCAGTGTCCGCCCACGACTGCCGAGCGCTGTCGATCGACTGCCGAGCGGTCGGCTCGACTGAATTCCAGTGAGTGGCCATCCTGCCGAGAGCGGTCGATCGACTGCCGAGCCAGTCGATTCGACTGCGCGCGCCTGCCGACCATGCCTGCCGAGAGCGCTCGGCCATGCCCGCACGTGTCCGCCCACGCCTGCCGACAGCGACCGAGCCAGCCTGCCCAGCGCCGAGCCATCTCGCCCATCTCCGAGCCACCTTGCAATTTTGCCGAGCCAATCGAGCCCAACTCGACCCAAATGGTCTATTTTGACCATTTTGGGTCGAAATTTGGTCAATGCATGGAAATCCAAGCTCATATGTCATAGTTGAACCCATTTACCCCTAATTAACTTGTATAAATAGAACCTCTCTTTCATTTTGTAAAACACCTCCTCCCAACCCAAGCTTGGGTTTGGGATAATTTTCTCTCTCTAGATTTAATTTTCAAGCTTTGCCTTGGGTTTGTAAGCTCAAGAAGGATTCAAGTACTCCCTTGGATCTTTAATTTCTTGCAATTTCAATCAAGCTTTTGGATTCTCTCTTTAATTCTAGTAAGCTTTCTTTTAATTTCTTGCTTTGTTCTTCATTGTTTATGCTTTTTGCCTTAGGTATTAGAAGTTGTGCTTGATCTTGTGAAATGGTCTATGGAATCCTAGTTGAGTGAGACAATTAGATCATAGATCAAGTCCTTAGATTTGTTTAATTTCAAGTAATTCGGGCCGACTCGGTTCGATTTTTGGGCCTCTATGCCTCCACCTATAAAATGTGAATTTAAAGCATAAAAAACCATGATTTACCACAAACCTCAAGCTAACCGGACCATTTAACCGAACTAAATATAAAATTAACAAGAAACACGAAAAATAATAAAACGAGAAAATAAACGTAAATACTAAAGAAACTCGACTCAAAAACTACTAAAATTAACATAAAATCCTAATTAAAATCACTAGACAAACAACACAATTACATGCAAAACACGCGTGTCACCCATCAAAAGGGATTGAAGATATTAGTTTGTGGTGATGATGATTCGGGATCGAACATGACCAATAATATTGTGTATAAAGAAGTATTCACTAATGTATAATCTTAACGTTCATGTATGTAGTGTGAATTCGATCTATAATTTATCAAGTGTGGATTTTTTTGGTTATTTTTCTCAATCTCTATCTCTCTATTTATTTATATTTTCACATATTAAATAATAATAAAAATGATGTAGCATAAATGATCAGGTCTGGATTGGGATAGACCTGACTGAGCACCATGGGGAAAACCTGAGAAGCCCAACTAGCCCAGCCCTGGATAAAACCTAACCCGTTCTGGCAGACCAAGGGAAGAGCTAGAAGAACCAGCAAGCTCGGCCCTTGAAAGACCTGGTCTACTCCATGAAAGAGTTGAAATAATGTTTCAAGACGGAAACATTGCCAGCCCTGGATATGTCTTGGCTGGTATAAAATTCTTACGAGGCGATTGAGGGGAGGTCCGTTTAAACCAGCTCTGTCACCCTGGTCTCCCCTAAAGAAACAGGTGGGACCACTTGTAAGTATTGGTTACGTGAATGGCCCTTGATTCGCGGCATGTGCTCCCGGGACCCTGGTTGGGGTCGCCACTGGGAAAAAGTATAAATATCTCAGCCCCAAGGCTGAGAGAGGTATTTCATTTTGTGCATTTCTTCTTTCTTTCCTGGAAAACACCTCATACGCTTTCTGACTTAAGCATCGGAGAGATTTCCACCGGAAAACCACCGGTGGTCCTTTTTAACGTGTTGTGTTGTGCAGGTCGGGATGAATTCTAGGTTTCAGATGTTATTTTGGACGTGGAAAATTTTTGGGTTGAAACAATTGGCACGATCGTGTGTTCAAGTATCTGTTCAAGTATGTCAACAAGGGACACGATAGTGTGACCGCTGCTTTCTATCAGAGCACTGACTATGGTGAATCTGACAAACCCGTTGACGAAGTGAACATGTACTACGACTACAGGTATGTTTCTCTGTATGAGGAGGCATGAAGGTTGTTGGGTTTCGAACTGCAGTATAAGTACCCTCCGGTCACGCGTCTCAGCTTCCATATGGAGAACGAACAAAACATTGTTTATGAAGAGGACGAGGATATAGAGGATGTCCTTAAGAAAAAAATAGTGAAGGAAAGCATGTTCCTTGCATGGATGGAAGTGAATAAGAAATATCCTCAAGCGAGACTTCTGATGTATGCAGAGGCACCCTCCGAGTTTTTATGGGACAGGTATGCGAGGAAGTGGAAGCCCAGGCAATGCGTTCCTTATGTTGGTAGGTTGTATTACGTTCCCCCTGGCTGTGGGGATAATTACTACTTGAGGTGCTTGCTTACTGTTGTCCGCGGAGCTACTTAACATGCAGACTATACGAAKCACGATGGTGTTCAGCATGCGTYGTACCCCGATAGGGAGAACATTGATGGCATCGCCRAAGCAAGTGAGTGGGCTTGTGCWCAATATCTCAGGTGTCTTTTTGCGTCGCTGCTATCGGCTGATACTCTTGCTAGGCCCGAGGAAGTGTGGGACAAGAGTGGGCAGTTTCTGTCGAAGGATGTTCTCTAYAGGCAACGTCTGATTTTTAAAAATCCAGGTACGTGCACATGGTGGTGCGTAATGAATCRTGATTATAATTTATTGAATCTWCTCTATTAATTTCTTGGTTATTGTGTTTGAGTGTTCTATGACCTAAATGTGTGTTGTTACTTGGCAGGACCGAGTTTGAGTGAGTCTCAGGTAAAGGATTTAGCTTTGGTARAGATTGAGAAATTACTGAGACGTCAAGGGAAGAGCCTTCATGATTATGATTCCATGCCATTTCCGGAGACTGATGGTAGCGGTATTGGTCATAGTAGATTGATCCAGGATGAGTTGAAATATGATCGCAAGGTGTTGTTCGCTGAGCATRCCGAACTTCTCTCGAAAATAATGAGTGAGCAGAAGGGTGTGTACTCCAAGATAATGAGTGGGGTCRAGTCCTATGGTGGTGCTATGTTMTTCATGTATGGMTATGGAGGTACGGGAAAAACGTACCTATGGAGAACTCTATCCGCTAGGTTGAGGTCTGAGGGTCATATCGTGCTGAATTTGGCATCGAGCGGCATAACATCTCTGMTTTTGCCTGGTGGAAGGACCGCACACTCCCGGTTCGGTATCCCTCTGAATCCGCACGAAGGGTCGGATTTTAATATTAAGAAAGGCACCCCGCTTGCGGAATTAGTGATTCGCTACAAACTCATAATATGGGACGGAGCTCTAATGATGCACAAKCATTGCTTCGAGGCTGTTGAGAAGAGCTTGCAGGATATAATGGAGGATGTAGATTYGGCCAACAGGCATAGGCCATTTGGTGGAAAGACAGTTGTGTTTGGTGGAGACTTTCTCCAGATATTGCCTGTTGTCCCCAAGGGCAGCTGGCAGGACATAGTCAATGCGGCTATCAATGCGTCCAGCATGTGGAGGCACTGCACTGTGTTGAGGYTGACTTAGAACATAAGGCTCCAGAGTCTCAGTGATGGACAAGAACGTGCTGAGTTAGAGGAGTTCTCCGATTGGAGTGCCAGCATTGGAGATGGAAAGATAGGAGGACCAAATGACGGTTGTGCTGCAATAGAAATTCCAGATGATATCCTCCTCCGCTATTCGGGCGACCCCATTACGGCTATTGTTGAGGATACATATCCGATGTTTAGGGACTCTGTTGATGACCCGATGTTCCTGAAGGATAGGGCCATATTGGCCTCGACTCTCGATGTTGTGGACTTTGTCAACAAGTACATGAACACTTTGAACTAGAGCGAGGGGTACACCTATCTGAGTTCGGATAGTGCCTGCAAATCCGACGGTGGTAGTGATTTTTTGAGTGATTGGCACACGCCTGAATTCCTTGAATTGTATAAAGTGTTCTGGGGTGCCCAATCACGAGCTCCATCTGAAGGTGGGGGATCCTGTTATATTGTTGAGGAACATAGACGGGACGAGATTGGTTGTTACGAGACTTTCCACGCACGTCCTTGAATGCAAAATCTAAATGGAGCAAAGGCGGGCGAAAAAGTGTTGCTTCCCCAGATGAGTTTAATGCCTTCCGACGTTAGAACACCTTTCAAGTTTCAAAGAAGGCAATTTCCGCTCATGATTTCATATGCGATGAATCGCTCTCCAACGTCAGCCTTTATCTGAAGAATCTCGTGTTCAGCCATGGTCAGTTATATGTTGTCGTGTCGCGTGTCACCCATCAAAAGGGATTGCAGATATTAGTTTGTGGTGATGATGATTCGGGATCGAACATGACCAATAATGTTGTGTATAAAGAAGTATTCACCAATGTATAATCTTAACGTTCATGTATGTAGTGTGAATTCGATCTATAATTTATCAAGTGTGGATTTTTTTAGTTATTTTTCTCAATCTCTATCTCTCTATTTATTTATATTTTCACATATTAAATAATAATAAAAGTGATGTAGCATAAATGATCAGGTCTGGATTGGGAAAGACCTGACTGAGCACCATGGGGAAAACCTGAGAAGCCCAACTAGCCCAGCCCTGGATAAAACCTAACCCGTTCTGGCAGACCAAGGGAAGAGCTAGAAGAACCAGCAAGCTCGGCCCTTGAAAGACCTGGTCTACTCCATGAAAGAGTTGAAATAATGTTTCAAGACGGAAACATTGCCAGCCCTGGATATGTCTTGGCTGGTATAAAATTCTTACGAGGCGATTGAGGGGAGGTCCGTTTAAACCAGCTCTGTCACCCTGGTCTCCCCTAAAGAAACAGGTGGGACCACTTGTAAGTATTGGTTACGTGAATGGCCCTTGATTCGCGGCATGTGCTCCCGGGACCCTGGCTGGGGTCCCCACTGGGAAAAAGTATAAATATCTCAGCCCCAAGGCTGAGAGAGGTATTTCATTTTGTGCATTCCTTCTTTCTTTCCTGGAAAACACCTCATATGCTTTCTGACTTAAGCATCGGAGAGATTTCCACCGGAAAACCACCGGTGGTCCTTTTTAACGTGTTGTGTTGTGCAGGTCGGGATGAAGTCCAGGTTTCAGATGTTATTTTGGACGTGGAAAATTTTTGGGTTGAAACAATTGGCACCGTCTGTGGGAAGGGATCGAGATAAGACGTGCGGTTTTCTAAGGCTTCCGATGGGTTACGACGAAATTTGGTAGGTGAGCTCGGCAGAACCCCTAGCTCTGTCGCGCCGTGGGGAATGCCGCGGTCGGAAGAGCCATCAACGGCAAGGCTCGAGGGGGTAGAGCCATCAGTGGCCACTGGATCAGGCACCGTGCCGCCCTCCTCCGGCGGACCTACGCCTGCTGCTGGTGGGTTGTTAAACGACACCCTTCTCAGAAGATGTCTGAGCTCATTGGTAAGGCCTTGGAAGCGGCTGTGGAGAAGAAATTTGCAGAGATCTCCACGCCGCCATTCGGTGCTCGGCCAGATCAGACGGTCCCGCTGGCAGAAACGGAGCCGCTGCACAATCAGCACACAGACCGGACTCCACCTCAAGACAGAGACGAGCACTTCTCCACCTCCGACAGCGAAACATCTATCCAAGCCAACCCAGGCTTGGTTGAACAGATGCAGAGCTTACAGAAGGAGGTGAGAGAATTCAAGAGGAAAATGGCAAGTGATGGTGCGGTGCTGGCGAGGAGAGGTACGCCATTTACTAAGGAGGTCATGCGTGACGACGTGCCGACTTCCTACAGGTCTCTAGGTTTTAAGTATAATGGGACTACTAATCTGTGGGATCATCTGAGTTGATTCGAGATCACAGCAGCGGTGCACAAGTTTTAAGACGTGTTCATGTGCCGGGTCTTTCTGATGACCTTCACCAAGTCAGCTCAGCTATGGTTTAGCCAGCTACAGGTCAACAATTTTGATAAATTCAGCTCGACCTTCCTGCATCAGTTCACCAGCTGCAGAAAGTACCAGAAGATGCCACTTGGGCTGTTTAGTTTAAAACAGAAAGAGAACGGGAGCTTGCGCGCTTATATCAATAGGTTTACAAATGCAAAGCTAGAGGTGCCTTCTGCGTCGGAAGAGCTCCTGGTGAACGCATTAGCACAAGGCCTCAGACGAGGGGAATTTTTTCAGTCACTAGTTTTGAAGCCAGCGCTGAAATTTGGAGAGCTCCTAGAAAGGGCAGAGAAGTATATCCATTTGGAGGAAGCCCTGAAAATCAAGGATGAGGGAGAGAAGAAGAGGGAGAGATATGACAGGGATGAGAGAGCGCCGGTGAAAAGGTCTAAGCCAGACCTGTCTGGGGGACGACCTCGCTTCGATAAGTACACGCCTCTGGAAACCCCTCAGGGGAGATCTTGCAAGCAATAGAGAGGCATCCAGACCTCAAGTGGCCTAAGACCTACTCACGGAAGCCTAGGAAAGAGAGATCGGACCGGTTCTATCGATATCACAACGAGTACGGCCATGAGACGGACCAGTGCACTCATCTCAAGGACGAGCTAGAGAGAATGGTACAGGCCGGGCACTTGAAAGAGTATGTCCGAATGAGAAGGGAGGAGGCCAGATCTGGACATGGCGGTCATGATCGACCCCAGCAGGGTAGGAATGAGCAAGATAGTAGGTGAAATGGAGGAAGGAGGAATGATCAAACCCAGACCATTAGAGGGGAAATTCAAATGATCACTGGAGGTGATTGGGATGAACATTCTAGACGTACCCAGAACATCTATGTTCATGTAGCACGAGACCTGTTGAGAAAAAGAGAAATTGGTCAGGTTGGGCCGAGCCTAAATTTTTGCTTTGGATCCGAGGATGAGGATGGGATCCTAGCTCCCCACATGGATGCCCTGGTCATTACGGCTACTATAGCTAATTATAATGTCCGACGAATTTTTGTCGACATGGGGAGCTCGGCGGACATCATGTTCTATGATTACTTTAAGAAGATGGACTTGGATGTGGAGCAGGAGGAGATCACGACATCATTAGTAGGATTTGCAGGAGGCACGTTGAAACCACTGGGGGTATTTAACCTTTTGGTTACATTGGGGGATGAGCCATTTAGGCAGACCAGGACAGTTCGGTTTTTGGTGGTAGACGCAGCTTCCTCCTATAACGTGATGTGGGGAAGACCTTCCTTGAGAAAATCTCAGGCAGTGGTCTCAATCTACCATATGAAACTGAAATTTCCTGCTCATGATGGAGTAGGTGAGGTAAGAGGAGATCAATATGCGTCGAGGCAGACGTATGTAGAGAGCATCAGGCAAAACGAAAGACAGGCTAAGAGAGCCCGAATAGAAGACAAACCTAATTTAAATCAGATAGAGGAAGGGTTGATGATGGTAAAGGTAATCCCGGGGGACGAGAGTCGAGTCCTCCGCGTGGGGACAACCCTCAGCCCAGAGATTTTAGTAGATTTAGTAGCACTGTTGCGGGAAAGAGCAGACATATTTGCCTGGTCTCCCCAAGACGTGGTGGGGATTGATCTGGAGGTGGCTGAACATAACCACAACATCAGCCCTGCGATAAAGTCGGTCAAGCAAAAGAAGCGCAATTTTGGACCGGAGAAGGAGGCCATTATTGAAGTTGAGGTAGAGAATCTGTTGAAAGATAAACACATCCAGGAAATACAGTTTCCCGAATGGCTCTCCAACACTGTGATGGTCCCTAAGACCCAAGATGACTGGTGTATGTGCATTGATTTTCGCGATCTTAATCGCGCTTTCCCAAAAGACCATTATCCGCTGCCAAGGATAGACCAGCCGGTCGATTCCACTTCGGGTTGTGAAATCCTAAGCATGATAGATGCCTCACAAGGCTATCACCAGATCACGCTTGCGAAGGATGACTGGAAGCGGGTTAACTCCATAACTCCGAAGGGAACATACTGTTACGTGGTCATGCCATTCGGGCTTAAAAACGCGGGGGCCACGTATCAGAGGTTGGTGGATAAAATGTTCAAGGATCAGCTGGGAAGAAACATGGAGGTGTATGTGGATGACATGTTAGTCAAAAGTATTAAGGTGAACTCGCACGTCGAAGACCTGAAAGAAACCTTTGATACCCTAAGGAGATATAAAATGAAGCTCAACCCCAAGACGTGCACGTTTGGGGTTAGATCTGGTAAATTCCTAGGATACATGGTGACAGAAAAGGGTATTGAAGCCAACCCTGAAAAGGTCAGGGCAATTATGGACATGCAGGCGCCAAGAAATGTTAAAGAAATGTCGTGCTTGGCAGGTCGTATCAATGCCTTGAGTCGATTCGTCTCGCGCTCGGCAGAGAAGAGCTTGCCATTTTTTCAAGCCCTGCGTAAGAAGGCCAAATTTCAGTGGAGCAAGGAATGTGAGGATGCGTTTAGAATGTTGAAGGAACATCTTGCTACCATGACCTTGCTTACAAAGCCTATCCAAGGAGAGACTTTAATCTTGTACTTATCTGTTGGATAGCAGGCAGTCAGCTCTGTCTTGCTTAGATAAGAGGGCAAAGTACAGAGGCCAGTCTACTATTGGAGCAAGTCTTGCATGATGCAGAGGTGAGATATGTAGAAATAGAGCGAGCTATGCTGGTTCTGGTGGAAACAGCTCGCAAGCTACGCCCATACTTCCTCTCACACAGCATAGTTGTTCGGACCAACTTGCCACTGAAGGAAATAATGGATAAGCCAGAGGCATTAGAGAGGCTGGTCAAATGGATAATTGAGCTCAGTGAGTTTGATGTTATGTTTGAAACCTGGACATCCATTAAGGCCCAGGCACTGGATGATTTCATGCAGGAAATGACTAGCTTTCCTGATGATAAGCAAGAATGGACAATCTTCACGGACGGTTCTGTGGGAAATCAAGGCTGCGGAGCAGGAATAGTTTTAATTGACCCAGCAGGTGTAGCCACTGAGTATGTCGTGCACCTGAACTATGCTCTATTTAATAATGCAGCCGAGTATGAGGCCCTCCTTAGAGGGGTTTAGATGGCAAAGGACTTAGGGGCAGAGCAGGTATTCACAAAGGTGGATTCCCAGTTGGTCTGCAAGCAAATAAGCGGGGATTTTGAGACTAGGGAAGAAAGTATGCAGAAGTACCTAGATCAGTTTAGGGAACTGGCTAAGGATATGACAGCTCTAACGGTCCTTCAAATCCTCAGAGAAGAGAACAGAAGAGCAGATAATTTGGCCAAGATAGCAAGCTTAGCCGTAGATTGTCAGGAGAGGACAATTATATGTTAAGGGCGGATACGGAATTTGGCACAGACCAGGTCTGTTCAGTAAATGAAGAAGAAGATTGGCGTTCTCCTATTAAGACATACCTGGAGAAAGGAGAGCTTCCAGAGGATAAGAGAGAAGGAGCAAAGGTAAGAGTCAGGTCTGCCCGATTCTGCATGATCAATGGAACATTGTTTAGACGGGGGTTTGGAAAGCCTCTATTGCGATGTCTGAACTTAGAAGAAGGCACCCATGTCACTCGAGAAATCCATGAAGGCTGTTGTGGAAACCACATGGGGGCAAGGGCATTGGATAGTAAAATTTTGAGGGCTGGCTATTTCTGGCCATCGCTGAGGAAAGAGGCCAAGGACTTTGTTAGAAAGTGTGAAAAATGTCAGAAAATGTCCCCCTTGACTCATCGGCCAGCGAAAGAGCTCATGACAATGAGCTCTCCCTGCCCCTTTGCAAAGTGGGGGATTGACCTGGTCGGTCCATTTCCTATGGCTCCAACCCAAAAGAAGTTTCTGATCGTGGCCATAGACTACTTCAGCAAGTGGGTGGAAGCGGAAGCTCTGGAAAAAATTCCAGAAGAGGTAGTGATGAGTTTCATCTGGCACAATATTGTGTGCCGCTTTAGCATTCCAAGGGTGATGATTTCAGACAATGGTACCCAGTTCATGGGGGCCAGAATTAAAGCTTGGTGCGCCAAAATGAAAATCCAGCAACATTTCACATCTGTTTACCACCCACAAGCAAATGGACAGGTAGAGGTGACAAATCGCATCCTTGTCCAGGGACTAAAATCGCGGTTGGAAAGATCTGGAGGCAAGTGGGTAGAGGAGCTAAGTGCAGTACTTTGGGCTTACCGCACCAACCCTAAGGAAAGTACGGGCAAAACTCCTTTTAATTTGTGTATGGCATGGATGCTGTCATCCCTGCAGAGATCGGCCTTGAAACTCACCGTGTGCAAAACTATGATGAAATTAAAAATGATACACTGGTGGAGGACGCGTTTGTTTTGGTCGAGGAAAAGAGAGAACAGGCGGCGGTAAAATGGAGCATGTGCGAGGACAATCTGAGCAACCTACAATAAAACTTTTCGGAAGAGGTACTTCAATGTTGGAGACCTGGTTCTTAGAAGGGCCGACCTGGGAAAAGTCAAAGGAAACTTGGATGCTGCGTGGCAGGGACCATTTCGAGTTACCCAAGTCTTGGCAGGTGGCACTTATAAGCTGGAAGAACTGAATGGAGCTGAGATTCCTCGCGCCTGGAACATCGCTAATTTATGGAAATTTTACGTGTAAATGTAAACTTACAATGTTTTATTGAATAAATAATGCAGGTCTATTTTCGTTCACCAGTTTAAATAAATCTTCATAAAAGACAAGATTGGCTAAGTGTGGATGCCCCAAAATTCCTGACCTGATTGTCAGTAAAAGCCAGGATTGGCTAAAGGCGGATGCCCCAAAATTCTTCACCTGATTGTCAGTAAAAGCCAGGATTGGCTAAGGGTGGATGCCCCAAAATTCCTGACCTGATTGTCAGTAAAAGCCAGGATTGTATAAGGGCGGATGCCCCATTTACCCGACCTCATTGTCAGTACAAGCACCTGACCTAGCCGACAAAAGAGCTAGAAGCAGCCTAAAGCGGAGGCAGAAAAGGTTTGATTTAAATTGTTAAGTTTAAAATGGATCTGGAAAAAGACTAATGCCTTATTTGCCAGATCCGAGGATAAATACAAAAACCAGGATTGGTTAAGACATTGAAAACCCTAATTCTCAAAATTGAGGAACAACAATGAAATTAAATTTCTTATGGAAAAAAAGCCATTCTCATTCATTATTTTCTGGTAATACAAAATGGATTGCCCACACCTTACACGAAGGTTGGCAAATTTAATTATAAACGTAGGGTACAGGAAAGGAAAACAGATATGAAGATGTTCATCCTTGAGTTCTCCGATCCGAAGCTAGAGCTCGGCGAAGGCGCCACAGTTCACGCTCGGTCTCGTGATAACATTGGCGGTATTTTTCTGCTCGCTCGGAAAGAGCATGTGCCTCGCCGGTGGCAACAGGAAAGGGGAGAAGTTTGTTTGGAGCACGAAGTGCGAGGAGAGTTTCCAAGAGCTGAAGAGAAGGCTCACTTCCGCACCCGTCTTGACAATTCCTGACCCAACGAAGGACTTCATTATTTACAGTGATGCGTCGAAACAAGGTTTGGGTTGTGTCTTGATGCAACATGGGAAGGTAGTGGCTTATGCGTCACGACAACTCAAAACCCATGAGATGAACTACCCTACGCACGATTTGGAACTCGCAGCCGTATATCATGCCTTAAAGATTTGGAGACAATACTTGTACGGAGGCAAGTGTGAGATCTTCACCGACAATAAGAGCTTGAAGTATTTGTTCACTCAGAAGGAGTTGAATATGCGTCAAAGAA
>BMAC01000012.1:1521117-1547266 GCA_014905375.1 Phtheirospermum japonicum
CACGAGCTTCTGCCATGTTGCCAAGGGTGACCGCCTACATCAGTTGGATGATGCGGCGTTTGCTGATCATGTGCGCCAAATCTTTTGTTCTTCTTCCTCGAATTCTCCCCCCCCCCCCCCCCCCCCCCCTAGATCAGTCGTTGGCCATAGTTGTGGCAACGACTGCAAATTCTCCAACTTTCGCCAATCTGGGAGAGTTACAAGGTGCTGCTCAGTTCAAAAAGGACTTTGGGGAGGTTTCCCGGGCTGAGGATCTGGAAGAGCTAACAGCGGCGTACTCTGGAGCTTAGTTCAGGATGTCTGGTGACTTGGCTTTTGTAATTTTGCTTGCCACATTTTTCTAATAGATCTGTAGTTTTGCCTGTGTGACTGATCTGTTTTGTTTATGTACTGAATTATAATTCTGACGTGTGATAATGAATTTTTGTCCCATAGCAACCTTTGGTATTCTAGGGTTTCCTTATTTTCCAGAAACCCTAGTACTTTTTATTCTCTGGCACGTGCCTGGTTTCCTTTATATATAAGTATTTATGAATTATCTTTCAGCATCTCCAACATGGCTTCATCTCCCCTTCTTGAAGAGCTTGATATCGTGAAGAGAAAAAACAAATCCCTGGTCGTTGAAAATTTCAAACTTTCTGATAAGCTATCCATGCTCCGAGAGAGGTTCAAGAGGAGTTTCAAGGGGGACAGAGCAATCAAAAGGAGCGGAGGGATTTTCGCTTAAACACTTGACCTGAGTATCTAGACCCAGATGGTAGTACACCTCGGCCTCTGGGACCAGGATGTCGTACAGCTCGATCGATCCCAGGAAGGCTCGACGAGTGGTCTCTCGGGTTAGCTGGATTAGGCGCAGCCCTTCCTCTGAGTTGAGAAATTAAAGCCTGCCCTCTGCTCGCCCCTCGGTGCGACCTCGGCTCTCTCTGTCTGCCTCTCCTTCAGCTCGATCTCGTTGGAACTTCCCTTTGAGCTCCTGCTCCCTAATGAGTGCCAAATCACGTTGTTTGCCCTCCGACTCCTACGACTCGCGAAGTGCTGACCGAGCCGCCTCCAACTCCACTTTGAGCAGCTCTTTCTCCACCTCAGCACCCTGCAACTTGGCTTTGACATCCTGGACTATAGAAATTAACCCTTTCTTCTGTTCTTTCAGGGTCTGGTTCTCCTTTTTTAGATCAGTCTGCAATAGGGAGCCCCGAGCCCGAGCCAGTAAATAAGCCCTTCCCACCACGGCCTGGAAAAGGAAAAGGATGAATAGGAGATCTGAAGAGACTAAGGTTATAACAAATAAAGGAGTTCTTACATGTGCCTCTGCTCGACAGTAGTATTCGATCAGCTCTGGATTGGACATCTTATCCACGACTCGGCGGTCAGTAGTAGAAGCTAGCCCCATCATCAACTGCCTCGCTACCTCCCCGGGACAGTTCAGAACTGACCTGTTGAAGAGAGATTGGTTGGGATAAAGGGGGACTTGCGGGATTGCCTCAGGAATGGCCCGAGTTCCAGATCGCTTCCGTTTCCATGACTGTAACTGAGGCTCATCTTCGGAGTCCACAAGCATCAGGTCTACAGAGACCTGAGCTGTGGGCTTTGGCGCAGCACTCCTTACTGGCTCTGGAGTCTCCCTTGCCATTTCCGTGGGTGTAACATCAGCTTGGGATGCCCTGATTTCTGTCGCGGGCTGGGTATTGGGATGTGCTGATGGAGCAACCGCCTCTGAAGGAGGAGAAGTGAAAGCTCTGGTGGTTTCACCAAGGGGGCTCCTTTGGCCTCCACCAGCTGCCTTCTTTTTCTTTACAGCCATGCGTTCTTGCATCATTTTCGCTGAAACGGAAAATGAAATAATGAGTAATAATGATAATAATAAAAGAAGAAAATTCAGGCAGTTCTGGAGTATACCGATCTGAGGAGGCAGAGGTCCATTCTCTTTTTGGGTGTTGAAGAAGTTTAAAAGGTCGGATTTGAGGACTGTGGTCAGGTTAAAAGTGTTCTGGTTTAGATCGGCGATTTTCTTGGCTAAGTGTGGTGCCCTGTCACCACGAGGCAAATGTGCTTGTGAGGACAGGACGCTAATGTAAGTGGTGGAGAAACCCCAATCTCCCAAGCACTGAATGAAGAAGAACTTCTTCTTCCAGGCCTTATGGGAAGTGGGAAGACCCATTAGAAAGTGGACGTCAGGACTGGCCGAGAGATAAGAGAAGACAGAAGAACTCTTGGCTAGGAACAAGGAGTAGAAGAGTTGATCTATGGGAGTGATACAAGAATATTGGGCCGCTAGGTGAAAACCAGCCAAAACTCGAAAAGCGTTGGGCAAAAACTGATGCACCAGAATCTGGTACATCCTGGAAATGGACAAGACGAAAGGATGAACGGGTAAGCTTAGACCGGCGTGGAATTGATCCACGAAGAAAGTCAGGTGACGAGGAGGAGGCGATGAGGCCCGCTCATCAGGCTCCTGACTGATGAAAATAAAGTCGTCGGAGATAGGAAAGGTGGTGCGTATATCTTTAAGGGTCTAATTGCTCACTATGGAGGTTATATTGTCATGAGGAAGACAGGGAAGTACTAACGGAGGTTCCTTCGGAACAGTCGCCGGAGGCAATTCTGGAAAGGATATATTTACGGTGGAAGTGGAATTCACCGGAGCCTCCAACGAGTCCTCTGCCGCGGAACCAGAAAGAGAAGGAGAGGCTGACATAATTTAAAAGGCTACAAAGGAAAGCAAAGAAAATACCTTGTTTACAAAAGTGGTCGGAGAAACTGAGCAAGGAAAAGTTGAGTCGGAAATTCGTCGGAGGTGCTAGACAGAAAAGAGGGAAACTCGAGAAATTTTTGTAAAGATAAACTTTGAAAAGTGAGAAAGAGGAGAAGCCAGCGGGAGCAAAAAGCAAGTGGATAAATTAAAAAAAATGAAAATCGAGAAAAGTGGGATTTGCTGGGATCCCCGCATTTAATGAGGGCAAATAAACAGTACCCTAGGTGATGAGCTGGAACGCCAACCGTCGTAGGGTATGTCATGCGCCGCTGACTTGTCAGTACTTGGAGAGACGTGGGGAAACGATAACCGCTTGGGAATATGGTCTGGCACTAATGCCAAGTGATTAGGCCTGGCAACAAAACAGATTCCTTGGGATTCGTACTAGTACGAGAAATAATAAATGATGAATGAGACCACATCTATTCTAGAGAGGTCCTAGAATTTTGAAGCTCTACCCCAACTGTTTCGGGGGAGGAGTTGATGTGGCATAAATGATCAGGTCTGGATTGGGGTAGACTTGACTGAGCACCATGGGGAGAACCTGAGAAGCCCAACTAGCCCAGCCCTGGATATAACCTAACCAGTTCTGGCAGACCTAGGGAAGAGCTAGAAGAACCAGCAAGCTCGGCCCTTGAAAGACCTGGTCTACTCCATGAAAGAGTTGAAATAATGTTTCAAGATGGAAACATTTCCAGCCCTAGATAAGTCTGGACTGGTATAAACTTCTTACGAGGCGATTGAGGGGAGGTTCATTTAAAACAGCTCTGTCACCCTGGTCTCCCCTGAAGAAACAGGTGGGACCACTTGTAGGTATTGGTTACGTGAACAGCCCTTGATTCGCGGCATGTTCTCCCGGGACCCTGGCTGGGGTCCCCACTGGGAAAAAGTATAAATATCTCACCCCCAAGGCTGAGAGAGGTATGTCATTTTGTGCATTCCTTCTTTCTTTCCTGGAAAACACTTCATACGCTTTCTGACTTAAACATCGGAGAGGTTTCTGCCGGAACACCACCGGTGGTCCTTTCTAACGTATTGTGTTGTGCATGTCGAGAAGAAGTCTAGGTTTCAGGTGTTATTTTGGACGTGGAGAATTTTTGAGTTGAAACAAAAAGTAATATTAATACAACTTGCATTTATATATTTAACTTTGTGCCTCGTGTATCGTACGAGTGTAAAAAAAATTAGTTTAAATATACCTTGAAGAAATTTTGAGGAAAGTTGTACAATAAATTGTAAAATAGGGTGGATTACACAAGTTTGCAGAACCACGTGCTCAATGTTGCCCCACTAGACGCGTTTCTTGGAAATTCCAGAGAAATTTAACTGAAACATCAAAGAAAATCAACTTGGTTCAACAAGGCTAGTCAACTTTATTTTATTCTGAAAATTACTGCGTGGACTATAAAAATTCATCACAAGCCATTTATCATTGTTTTCCAAATTCCCACAATCAATTCTCTCTCTAGTTCACAACAACCCAACCCAATCGAATTATAAACCTGCTGCTGCATCAAGTCTCTATTGCTTTGCTATTTCTCTTCGGCTTCCTCCTCACACTCACAAGCAGCAGCAATAATCCAACACATTTCACAGGCGACGTTTCTATCAACTGCGGTTCCACCGGCACTTTTGCAGCTCGGAATGGCAGGAAATGGGTTGGAGATGTAATGAAACCAAAGCTGCAAATACAAGGCTCATCAACAACCTCAACACTTAAAAAGAAGTTGATTTCTGCCGATCCAATTCCCCACAAGACAGCACGAGTTTCTCGTTCTCGATTTTCCTATGCATTTCAAGTGATCCCAAGTCAGAAAATTCTCCGCCTTCACTTTAGTCCGTCTCCATACAATGGGTTTAAAGGGTTAAAGGACTTATTCACCATCGAGGCCGGTGCTTTTACCTTGCTCGGTAACTTTAGCGCTTCACTTACTGCTGACGCTCTTCGTGTGAGTTCATTTTCCAAAGAATTCTGTTTAAACATACAAGAAAATGAACAACTCAATGTAACATTTTCTCCCGGAAAGTAGTCAGTCACTAGACACATATGCTTTCATAAATGGCATCGAGATTATCTCTGTGGCTACGGGTCTTTCTTTTTATCAAGGTGGAGATATTGGAGTGCAAGTGGTTGGTCAAAAGTCTCTAGTCTATGTTGATCACTACACTGAACTTGAATTAATCCACCGACTCAATATTAAGCACAGTTCTGTCAGTCTAGTTGAAATTTTGACAACGCGTTCCCAATGTGGGCTTTGCGAAAAGCAGACAAGGTCAAAAACGAAACCTGGAAGATAGCAGTGGATGTGGGATTTAGGTACATGATCAGGCTTCATTTCTCAGAGATGGGGCTCAAAGTTGTTGCGTCTGGTGAAGTGGTGTTTAAAGTCCTCATCAATGAAATTCCTGCTCAGACTAATAATGACTTAGTAAAATAAAAGGACAATGAAAATAAGATTCCCCGTTATAGAGACTATGTGGTGATGATGAGAGGGCAGAGAAAGGTGGGTAAGCATGATCTCTCGATTTCTTTGCAATCATACGATGATCTCATTTCCGGGCAAGGACTCCTCGTTGGATTTGAGATATTTAAGTTGAGCAATCCTGACAATAGTCTTGCCGGTCCCAATCCCTTGTCTCTGGCTCAGGGTTCACAATCCAAGACTATCCTAGTTTTGCTCTCGGTTTTCCGTCATAGAAATGCATTTGCATTTGTATCGATAGCTGTAATTTCTCTGGTAAATATAGTTGTTCATAAATTGCGGGAGCATTCGGAAGCTAATAGTACCAAGGATGAAAATAAGACTTCAGCCAGGGCCGAAGGGCTCTGTCGCCATTTTTCACTCGTTGAGATTCAATTGGACACTATAAACTTCAGTGACGGACATTTAATCAGAAAAGGTGGATTTAGCAAAGTCTACAAAGGTCTCATCGACAGGGGCAGACGACTGTGGCTGTGAAGAGGCTAAAACCAAACTCCATGCAAGGGAAGCACGAGTTTCTGATGGAGATTGAAACACTGTCGGAGCTTCGACATGTCAATCTAGTTTCCCTAATTGGTTATTGCAACGAGCACAGAGAGATGATCCTTGTGTACGACTATATGGCCGGATGTACTCTGTCTGACCACCTCTACAAGCTCTCAAGGGTGAGCAACAACTCTTATTCTCTCACTTGGAAGCAACGACTTAGTATCTGCATTGGAGCTGGTCGGGGATTAGACTATCTTCACACTTGCCATGGAGTCATACACCGTGATGTGAAGACTTCTAACATCCTGCTCGATGAGAATTCCGTAGCTAAGGTTTTTGATTTTGGTCTGGCCAAACACGAAGATAAAAGCAAGTTATTACAAAGCCATACCAGCATGAGAGTTAAGGGCACAAAGGGGTACTTAGACCCACATTATCTCCACACACGTAAACTAACAAGGAAAACTGATACGTACGCTTTTGGCGTGGTGCTTTTCGAAATACTGTGTGGGCGCCCAACGGTGGATTTAAGTGTGACAGAGGATGAGCATATTTTGACAATATGGGCCCGTGATAAAATTAATGAAGGAGAGGTTGATCATATAGTGGCTTCGATCCTGAGAGAGGAAATGTCATCGGCTAGTCTGAATACATTTGTGGGGATTGCAGAGAGATGGTTGCGTGATGATCTAAAGAATCGGCCAACGATGTCCCAAGTCGTGCAACAACTTGAGCTTGCACTCGAGCAACATGACAACAAACGAGTGTTGGTGGTAATGAGACAGCAAGTGCTTCTGACGACATCACGACGACTTGAGAAAAGTCTTAAGAGAAGGCCGAAGGCTATCAATCCGACTGGCCCATTTAAAGAAAGAGGACACTTTGGGATGGTTAGCTTTCCAATGGTGATTGGTTAGAAAAGCTCCTTAGAGAAATTGTATATACCTGTTGAGCRAAATTTCTTATTTAGAAAGGTTTGGAACCCCGGGCCAGCAGCTATAGTAGAATAGGCGGCTTCGAGGCAGACTTTGTAAGGGGAGCATGTTGAGTTGATTCACAATTTAGGTCATCTCGAAATTGTTTAGGGTTTCGCCCGAATCATCGGACCAATGATCACCCATGACTTCAAGTTGACCTTGATAATGCTTTCTTGAATGGAGATCGTGATATAGACATCTACATGGAAGAAATCCCTGGTTTTGAGCAGCATGACCAAGCTGGAAATCCATTGGTTTGTAAATTGCACAAGTCCTTGTATGGCCTGAAGCAAGCCTCCACAGCATGGTCATCCAAGCTAAGTAAAGTTCTTAAGTCTTTAGGATTTACCATGTCTAAGTCAGACAACTCTTTGTTCTTAAAAAAGAATGAGTCTTCTTACACAATGATCCTGACATATGTGGATGACTTGATAATCAGTGGATCAAGCAATGAAGAAATCCAAAGGATCATCACACAAATTCAGAGCCATTTTTCCCTAAAGGATCTAGGCAGGCTAAGCTACTTCCTTGGAACACAGGTGCATTATACCAATGGAGAAATGGTACATAGTCAGGAGTAATACATCAAGGATATACTCAACAAAACAGGGATGAGTGAGGCAAAAGGTTTGTCTTCTCCAATGGTACCATAACATGTTCTTTCTAAACATGAAGGATAGCCTATCCTCGATCCTACATTGTACAGGCAAATAGTAGGTGCCCTCCAATATGCCACAATTACAAGAACATACATCTCATATAATGTCAATAAAGTCAGCCAGTATATGCACAACCCTCTGAACACTCATTGAAAAGCAATTAAGAGAATACTTTAGATATTTGGCAGAAACTGTTGGATATGGTTTGAGATTCAGGTCAAGTAATGAGTTTAGAGTGACTAGATTTGTCGATGCTGATTGGGGATCGGACATTGATGAAAAAAGATCAACATCTGGTTATTGCATTTACCTCGGTCCTAACCTAGTTTCTTGGAGTGCAAAGAAGCAAGCTACCATTTCTAAGTCATCAACTGAAGCAGAGTATAGGAGCATTGTACATAACACTTCGGAAATTCTTTGGCTACAGTCTTTGCTCAAGGAATTAGGTATAGGGATAACCAAGCCAACTATAATTTGGAATGACAACTTAGGATTTGTTGCCTTGTCATTTAATCCAGTTTTCATTCAAGATCCAAACACTTTGAATTAGACTTACACTTTGTCCGAGAAAAGGTTACATAGAAAATAATTTCAGTAAGGCATGTGCCTGCCCTTGATCAGATTGCTGATGCATTGACAAATCCTCTTGTTGGACAATTCTTTAGGAATATGAGACACAAGTTGAATGTTATACCAATATCTACCTTCGAATTGCTAGGGGGTGGGGGGGGGGGGGTTGTTAGCAAGCAAACAAGAGTCATGCACAATATGAAGAAGATCTAGAAGAGCTCGAGTCTAGACGATCAGCTAGATGATCATCTCTGGCAAGCAGACAAGATGAAGAAGAGCTCGGGTCTAGATGACAAGCCATGCATGCACCCATGCACACTGAATCATCACTCCATGCAGCTGCGTAAGATGTGCTGTGCAAAATGACAAAACACCAGTTTTGAATTGAGCCATTTTTGTACGTGTCTAGTACAACCCATTTCCTTATTTGGTGGATCTAGGATTACTAAATTTTGTAGAGTATCTAGAATGATCTATAGGTTCTATATAAAGAGAATGAATCATTTGTAAACCATCATCTAGAAATATATTTAAATATTTAGCATCTTGTTCTTCTGTTTGTATTCTTTCCTGTCAAGCATGACAAAGCATAAATTTCTTCACTTCGCTAACCCCCATGCTACCGATTTCCAATGTCGGTGATCATCCACACGTCCAGCAGCAAAACAAGCAGTTTTTTCTGGCCACCTCCATGGGTCTGCTCCTGGCGCTTATGCCGTCTCTAGTTAAACACTAATATATACGGTCGTTTCTCCCACCGCACTCCCTGCCATTTCTTTCGCTGTCGACCTCGCAACCCCCCATCGTCTCTTTGCCGATGCCTGTTATCAATGACGGCACCTTCCCCGCATCCGGTCATGTTGGTTCAGCCCCGACCTCCTTGTACTTTGGTTCCTTGCCGGCAGTGGCCTGTCTCACCCCGTTATTTAATTCGCAAGGCAACCCCTACCCATCTTTGAAGAATTCTCCGGCGACCTTAGGCGTAGAGACTACGTTTCAAGTGTTGACCATGCCGCATAGCTTTTCTCGTGTTTCGAACCGGAAGTCTCCTTTTTTTTCCCCTCGCACCCAAAGTTAACTACGATGCATGGCTTTTTTCGTGCAACATCTTGGGATTCCACTGCGGCGATTCCAGATTCCTCGACTGCAATGCAAAAGACATTACACTCGGTCAATTCGTGTCCACACGGTGAGATAGACTTTGGCCCACTTCCTTTTAATGCGGCCCATCTCCAAAAGCCTCTCCTTTAGGCGCCCATCTCATCCAAATTTTTTTTAGACCCCACATCCTCGTCCCACCTTCCAAAGGGCCCGCCTGCCCAGCCCCAAGCCCAAAAGACCCTTCTCGCAGCTCAGCACACTACTTTGGGCCAAAATACCCAGTTATAGGCGCCCAAGGCTGATATTTCCGATTATGATGGCCCAAGCTTTTCTAGCCCAAGCACCTAGACCTCCCCCACCTCCTTTCAACAACCTTCGGCCCAAGTCCTGCCGAGTTATGGGCGCCCACATTTCAGCCCATACCTTCCCGGTGATGAAAACTCCACTTCGGGAACACCTTGAAGCTTTGGGCCCCACCCAACCAACCCCGACCCCGCCTATTAAAAAGGGCGAGTTTTATTCGGTTACGATCGATGAAATTATTTACCAATCCCGGGTCTCCTTTGAAGCCCCTTACGATCTCTGAAATCAAAGGGTTTCTAACTTCTGCTTGGAGCTCCATCAGTGATTGGAATCTTGTTCTGCTAGGCAAGGGATTTTTTAGTATCTCTTTTGCTTTGGCCGAGGATCGTACTAGAAGCTCAGCTCCAACTCTTTTTGGATCTTTCCATGCACCCCAGATCTCAATACATATAAGATGCCTTAGGCGTCTCCTCAGTTATAGATTTGCATCTACGAATTGCCTATAGAATACTAGGAATGATCTTTTATCTTGAATATTGCTAGTGTAGTTGGTACGCCTCTGCAAATTGATGAGCGCTCTCTAAATGGCTCTGTCGGCCACTTTGTTCGTGTGCTAGTTGAGTTAAATCTTCATCGTACCTTGCATGAAATGGTCATGATTGAGCGTGAGGGGCATTGAGGTTATATTTCATTAGGTTATGAGAACCTGCCGAATTTTTGCTCATTTTGCAAAATGGTGAGACACCTTGTCGCTCTTGTCCTGCTCGTAAAACTTGTGACGATCAAAATGTGGCTAGAGATGATTGGAAGACGGTGAACAACATACACTCTCGTCAGCTTTTTGACTCTCGTGACCAGAAGGTCCGTAACCATACAGAAATCAGGGTGGTTTTCGTCCCGACTACTTCTGCTTTGACGACTTCCAATAATTTTAATGTGTTGCAGTCTGATATCAGCACTAAGTCACCACCCCCTGTCCTGGTTCCCCTCAGGGTTCCTGAACCCTCCTCTGCTCCCAGTTACCCTGAACCCAAACATACCGCTAGTCACGCCCCCTCATCCACTTCGAATGGGAATAAGAAACTTTTCTACTTCCCTTCGACGTTAATTCCTCCCATCATCGGCAGTTCCTTCGCCAGAGGTGCCTTGTGTGGTACGCATGCTCGACTGGCATCTACCATTGGAGCTAGATCCTTGTCCATTCCGGCCCCCGTGGCACCTAATGATCGTACGATCACTCTTGGTGATCCTAACACCGTGTCCAAATCACTTTTACAAAGTGCTGAGGACAAGGTCAAGGAGAGTAGTCCCTATCATAGTTTTACCATTTTCAATTTGGGATCCTCTATCCCGCGTCAAATGATGTCCACGGCTGCCAGCCTCCCGTGGTCTAATTTTGACGACTTCGACGCTAGCTTAGCGGCCCTTGAAAATTAGATTTCTCATTTTGATCAATTGGACAGGAGAACTTGCCACCCCTCCACCTCCACGTATAATTAATGCACTACCTCTTTTGGAACATTCGATGGATTGGTAACTCGGCCTCTCATTTAGTCCTTAAGGAACTCTGTTGGGTTCATCGCCCTGATTTCCTTGCTATTGTAGAACCTATGGTTTCCTTTGATAGAATTAGCGCCTCTTTTTGGCAGTCCCTTGATCTCACCCTTGTTCCTGAGAATTCCCGCAGCAACGGTATCCCCAATATCTGTGTCTTCGTGAGATCTACTGTTACCTACACCTCTATCCTCTTCTCCTCGGATAAAGTCATCCTCATCCGGACCGCCTTTGGGGGACCTCAATTTCCACCTTGGGTTTGTTCATGCCCACAATACGACTTTGGAGCGGCGTTCCCTTTGGATGGACATCTTGAACCTCGCTCCCCCGTCTGTTGATCATCGGAGACTTCAATGCTGTTTTAGGTGCCCATGAGCGCAATGGGGGCAATCCCCCCCGATGTCTCTTCCTGCTTGGACTTTCGGAGATTCTTGGATGCTGGCGAGTTTTTACTGGTCACCACTACCGGAGGTTTCTCGATTCTCAGGCTAGTATTCTCCGACAGAAGAGCCGGGCTGAGTGTCTCATGGATGGTGATCGTAACTCGACCTTTTTACATCGAAGTATCAAAGCTCGGGTCACGAGGTCCACTATTGGTTCTCTCTTGATTGATGGGGTGGTCAACCATTCCACGAATGCGACTCAGGAAAAGATCATATCCTTCTTGTCTGATCTTTTTTCTGCCAGTCACCCTCTCCTGGACCCTACTTTGATTAATGAGTTTCTGCACCCTGTTGTTGATACTCATTCCAAAGTATTTCTATCCACTACCCCAAGCGATGATGAGATTCGTGAGGCAGTTTTCTCTCTCGCCCCTAGTAGTGCCAAGGCCCGGATGACTTTAATGGTCACTTCTTTCAGGAGTGCTGGGACATAATCGGACATGACGTTTGTTCGGCAGTTCGACACTTCTTTGTTTCCTTCTCCATTCCCACTGGTTTCGATTATAGCTTCATGATTCTTATCCCAAAAGTTAAGGGGGCGATGCGTGTGGAAAATTGCCGCCCGATTGCCCTTAGAAACTTCTCTTTTAAGATCATTACTAAAATCATGGCTACCCGTCTTGGCGTAGTCATTAGTAAGATGATCTCAGATTCTCAGTTCGGTTTTATCCCGGGCAAGTAGATCCATGACTGCAACACTGTTGCCTCTGAGGCTTCTAATTGCCTCTCCTTCAGCACCTTTGGTAAGAACATGATAACGAAGAAAGATATCCACAAAGCGTTTGATACCTTAGATTGGGGCTTTTTTACTGCGGTCTTACACCACTTTGGTTTTCCTTCTATTTTCACTGGGTGGGTTAAGACCATCCTTCACTCCACTCGCATCTCGGTGCTCCTAAATTGTATCCCCACTGGCTATTTTAGTTGCACCAGGGGGGTACAATAGGGGGATCCTCTCTCTCCTCTCCTGTTATGCATTGCAGAGGATGTTCTCGCACGTGCCCTCTATTTCGTTGTGTATAAGGGCACGATCTCTCTGTTCAGGGTCAGCCGCTCGCTCTTCTTTCCTCCCTTCCTTTTATATGCTGACGATATCCTAATTATAATTCATGCCTCGAATCGTAATGCTAAGGCCTTCTTGGATATTTTTCATTGCTATGGGGATTTTTCCGGACACATTCTCAACCCGAGGAAATCAAAGATTTACTTTGGCTCCTCTGTGACTCTTATCGTTGCCCGTCGTACCGGTCAGGCTTCCACTTTCTCCGTGGGATCCCTTCCCGCCTCTTATCTTGGTGTATTGATGTTCCGTGGTAGCCCTCGTGCTACTCATCTCCGTCCGATCCTGGATAAGACTCAAGATAAGTTTGGAACTTGGAAGGGCTCCTCTCTGTGTGTCGCTGGTCACATTTGCCTCGTTAATTCGGTCATTACCCGCACCACGGTGCATTCCATGCCCATCCTTAAATGGTCAACCTCGCTTACACGCAGACTGGAGACTACTATTAGAAAATCTCGTCTGGTCGGGTGCAATTCTAAATTTAACGTTGTACTGTTAACTAGACTCAATGTTGTGCACCTTGTGAGGAGGGCGGCCTCGGCATTCGCTTTGTCAGCACTGCCAATACCTCTTTCGTCTTCAAATTTGTTAATAACTTGCTTAATAAGGACTCCATGGCCTTTCGTCTTCTCCGCAAGCGCTTTCTAAAGACGAATGGCTCCCCCCGTGCTCATGTCACCTCCTCCATTTGGGGTGGCATTAAGGGTCACGTTATTGGCATTTTGGAGAACTCTCGTTGGATCCCTAGAAGTGACTCCGGAGTTGTCTTCTGGTGGGATAATTGGCTCAGTTATCCGATCGCTTCCTGCATCGGCATTCCTGAGACTTTCAAGACTCACTTTTCTTAGATTATTGTCGACTACTTCATCTCTGGGACCTGTCACCTCACAGAGAGCTTTCTCATCGCCTTTACCGACATCGTCATTGATATCCTCTAATTTCTCAATGTCCAGCACACTGAGGATAAACGCGTCTGGTCCACTTCACCTTCTGGGGAAATTTCGGCCAAGATTGCGTATGACCATCTCTGTCAGAAGTTCCTCAAGGTTCGGTGGAGCAGTTGGATTTAGTCCACTTATATCCCAGCCCGGCGTTCTATTACTGTTTTGAAGGAGATCTTTAATCGGCTTGGTGTCTTTGATGTGATCCACAGGCGGGGGTTTATTGGTCCTTCCTTTTGCTGCTTTTGCTTTGAGAGTTCTGAGACGGTAGATCATATTCTCACAAACTACCGATTTGCGCATCACATTTGGGGCTGGATTAAGGATGCTTTTAACATCCATCTCCCCCTCTCAGGTGGATTTGCTCATTTTTGTGTTTTTGCTATTGATTATCATTTTAGTGCGCAGGTACTCTTCCTTTGGAAAGCGGCTTTCATATCGACGATCTGGAAAATTTGGATCTCCGATGTAACTCCGTACTTAATGGAGTTCGACCTTCCACCACGGAGGCTCTTATTCTCGTTCGTTCGCTTATTTGGGATTCTTCCTCCCTTGATAACGGTACGATAGCAAACACTGTTTTTGAACTGATCTGTTTGTGCAAATTGGGTGTGCGTGGTAGGCTTGCGCCTCCGCCCAATTTTAACCCTATGTCCTGGTTGCCCCTCTCACCTGGATGGATTAAGGTGAACACGGATGGTAGTGCTCTTGGCTTTCCTGGAGATTGCATCACCGCGGGCATTCTTCGCACATGTCAGGGATTTGTAAAAGGCGGCTTTTGAGATCGCTTGACCAGGGTCATGCCTTTGAGGCATAATTGGAGGCCGCGATTATTGCGGTTGAGGAGTCTGATTATAGAGGTTGGAGATAGATTTGGCTGGAATCCGACTCGACTTATGTGGTGGAGATATTTGTGAAGCGTAGCCTGGATGTCCCTTGGCGCTTCCTGGCTCGCTGGCCTCGGATTCTCTTTATCACTACCTCGATCGAGTTTATGGTTTCATATGTTTATCGAGAAGGCAATCGCGTCAGCACAAACTCCGCACACAACTTAATCAAGTATTATTTCCAACTCCAGAACACTAAAATGCTATTAATAAGCACCAATAACCCCAAAACTAAACAAATAAGAGAAATAGATGAAGGAAAAAGGACTTATGGAGAGAAGTGGTTAAGGGTTTGTTTGAGACGTTGCTCTTTCTTGGTCAAATATTTTGTAACACCCGAGCATCAATTGCATATTTTAATATTTCTATTTATCGTCATGCATTAAAATATAATTTTAGTCTCAAGTTCGTCACCATAAGCGATTTTATATTTTATTTTAAATAGCCTAAGAACTCTATTTTTAAACGGATTGATAGTTCGTTTGCCAAATAAATCATATAGCTCAACTTTTAAAACTAATATAACTTATTAATATTTTATTACTTAATTATTTATTATTCCTAAACCTTTTAAGATTAGGATTTATTTAATTATTTATTATTTTATCAAACCTAATCCTATTAAGAATAGGATTTATATTATTTATTATTTTATCAATCCTAAACCTTTTAGGAATAGGATTAACCGTAAGTATATATAAGGAAACCCACATCTTCCATTTTTTTTTCACGAAGCCACAAGCAATCAGGTAATCTTAGTTACTTTCTAAAAATTTCAAAACAACAAGATTTCATCCAGAAATTCACCCCAACCAAACAACCACCACGGCCACATGAACCATCAACCCCAAATATATTTTCCGGCCAAACTCATCACCATCCCGACGATTCCCGACCGAGCCAACACCTGCATCCACCTTGACCATCACCACCCACACCGAATCCATCATCATCCAACTACGGCAACTTCAAACTCTAACCCAAGACCGAAACCCACTTCAAACCCTAACTCAGTCCAAAACCAACTAATATCCCAAACCAACATAACAGCCCTAAATTGGACCCATGTCCAAACCCAAAGAACCATCGCCCCAGCCAAAACCACAAAGCCAGCAAACCCCCAATATATTCACGGCCCGAAATAAAAAGGGCTGAACCCCACAACCAAAACCGCCACGACCCGAAACCCAGCGGCGAGTCGAACCCAGCCGACCGACCTGATCCAAATCGCCACCCCAAACTACCGACACCACCACCACCGTTTGTCCCCGTGTTCACTGCCCGAAATCAAAAGGGGTGAACGCCATAACCAGAGCTAGTGCGAAGGCCGCTGCTGATTTCTTCCCAAAGCCAAAACTAACGCCGGACCGCCGACGTTTTCGGAAAAGGGGGAGAGGGGCATCGCCTTGCCGGTTGCTGCCAGATGCCGCCGCCTTGCCAGCTCTTCACCATTCGCTGACGGCCGATGAAGGGGGAAGGGGATACGCTGGCCGATTTTTTCTAAATTTCTAGAGAAGAAGGAAAGAGAGAAACGGGTTTCGAAGGAAAAAGGGGCTGGGTCTTCCCTTTTATACCAGGCCAAATTTTCCAAATTCCAAATTGACCCCCTAACCTTCTGCCAACCTTCGATTGAAACCTCAGATTATCCAAGCCTTCAAATTCATCCCTCCAGATTATAGAAACCCCAATCCAGCCCCAAAACATATTTTATAACTGCACTCCAGTCCATTTTAATTGTTAATATTATTAATATTATTATTATTATTTTTATTATTTTTATTATTATTATGAATTTTAAATATGAAGAAAAATACTAAGTAAATATATTTTCTAATTGATTAGGTGACGAGCAATACGGGACATAGTATTCAACCACGTGCATTTCACTCAAATTTCAATGACTTATTTACGAGGTAGGGGCCACCGACTTGTCTTATGTTAAATTATACGTGCTCAAATCTATGTGCAATGTATATCATGAAATTCGATGTTTATAAATTAATATAGCCGTGGACCGCAAAAGTTGTCCGTGACCTGGGAAAAGGGTCATCGGGTTTAACCCGGCGTGCTATATCTAATGATTAAAACTAGGGGCTTAAAGTAACTATGACCGGGGAAAAGGGTCATCGGGGAAACCCGCCGCGTTTTAGCTGCAGTCAACTGTCATTGATTTTAAAATTACGAATTCTATGGTTAATTATGCTATTTGTGAGTTGTATGGTTTTGCATGAGATATTTCGGTGTAACTATTGAGTACGTTGCGCTCATCCCAAATCAACAACAATTTTCTTTCAGGTACAAATGAAGGTATCGAGTGATTGGGAGACGAGGAATGGAATGAAACTCTTGATGTTGGTTTTATGTTTTCTTAATATGTTTTATGTTTTAAAATAAAAGTCGTACTTCAAACAAATGCTACTTTAACTATCAATTTTAATTGATAGCATTTTGATCATGTATATTATTATTTTCCGCTGCGTAATTTTTGAATATTTTATAAAACTCTCTATTTTTATTTTATTTTACAATCAGATATGTACGTAACGCCAAGTCTACTTTATTATATTTTAAAATACCAACTATATATTTGTTTTATCGAAATCGGGGCGTCAGGGTGGTATCAGAGCCAAGGTTTTGATTGGTTCTGTAGACTCGACTTGTTTTAAAAAAAATTAAAAGTTTAAAAAAAATATATAAAGAATTAATAGTGTTTTATTCCTCCTTGTTGAACATTCGTCGATATCCTCAAGGTACGAAAATTCATTGCAAGTATTTAAATATTTAATTAATACCATGTTATTTCATGATTACATTCCATTTGGGTATATTTTACGATTTTAGTCCGATTGCTTTCATTAGTTGTGACCTTTCAGAGGTAGATACTATGGGATCATTTTGTTGACCAAATATCGTTTGTGGCTCTTGGCTAAAGAAAATGCAATTTTACGATGTATATTGGGAGTTATACCTCGTAAAAAAATAATCAAGTAAATATTATTTATGACATTAGGATATGGTGTCAAATCGAGGGAGAAGAAACGGGAATAGGGTTAACAAAGAAAACCCGTCCCATTTTGACCAAACGACCGTTGAAGCTATGGACATAGTCTTCGCAACCTTTTTCCAACGTCTCCAAGATAACGGTTTGGGGAATGGAGGCAATAACACAAAAGCAGTAGAGCAATTCCGCCTCTACCGACTGCCCACCTTCAATGGTAGAGATGGACCCGATGCAGTGGAAGAGTGGTTTCGATCACTCGAAAGAATCTTTAGGATGATAGCTTATGACGACGTGCAGAAGGTCACGTGCGCCACTTTTCAGCTAACTGAAGATGCTGATCACTGGTGGGAAGGTTATTGGAGAACCTGTTCGGAGGTAGAACGGGATGCTTTCACATGGAATAAGTTCAAGACGGTGGTCATGGAGAAGTTTTTCCCGCGCTCGTATCGTGATCAGAAGGAGACCGAATTCCTGAATCTCAAACAAGGGAGCTTGACGGTCACTGAGTATGAGAGGAGGTTTAACCAGTTGAGTCGTTTCTCTACGCACCTGGTGGACACCGATTTAAAGAAATCGTTGAGGTTTAAAAGAGGCTTGAAGTCCTAACTAGCTGGTATCTTATCAGCACAAGGGGACCTTCCATACTCAGAAATGGTTAAAAGAGCCCAGGACGTAGAGTCGAGTCTTGGAATGGATGAGGTAAAACCTAAATCCACAACCTTGGTGGATAAGAGGAAGTGGGAAGGTAGAAGCTCTAACCAAGGCAAACAACATAAAACTGGTGGCGTATACAGTCAATAGGGAACGAATAACAAACCCACGTGCCGAAATTGCGGTAAGAGACATTTTGGAGAATGCCTTCTGAGGCAAGGAAAATGTTACCGCTGTCATCAGAGTGGGCATACAGCGCCTTTTTGCCCTGTGTTCGGTCAAAGGCAACAAGGCAATAGAGTGCCAAGGCAAGGACCGACTACTGGAGGGAATGCTCGAATGTATGCCATGGCACGCAATGAGGCTGAAGAGAATCCTGGAGTTATAACAGTTATGTTAACCATCTCAAGAATTCCTGGTTTCGTGCTTTTTGATACGGGTGCTTCGCACTCTTTGTGTCAAAGAAGTTTCATGATTTATCTGAAGTTAAAAGCACTAGATTATAGGAACCCTTAGAAGTTGGTTTACCATCCGGAAACGTGATGATCACAAACTTGATGGATAAGGGAGTGAAAATCGATGTAGGAGGAAAGAATCTTGAGGTTGACTTGTATGTGATCGAAATGAAAGATTTCGACTTGATATTAGGAGTGAACTGGCTCACGAAATATCAAGCGAAGATACAATGTCAAGAAAGAGAAATAATTTTCAAACTCCCTGAAGGTGGAGAAATCAAGTTCTATGGAGCTAAGACTAAGACGGTGCCACAAGTGATAACAGCAATGAAGGCTATAAAGCTGTTGAATAAAGGGGGATGTGAAGGTTTCCTGGTGAATTTGGTTAGTAATCCAGCGGTCGAGGTAACGCCGCTCGAAGTACCCATCGTCCAAGATTTTAAGGACGTCTTCGCGAAAGAGTTACCAGGATTACCGCCCAGTTGTCAAGTCGAGTTCGCTATTTTATTGACACCAGGGGCATCACCCATCTCAAAGGCACCATAGAGGATGGCACCGAAGGAACTACAAGAACTAAAGGCACAAATCCAAGAGTTATTGGATTTAGGTTATGTCCGACCGAGTGTTTCACCGTGGGGAGCACCGGTCCACTTTGTTAAGAAGAAAGATGGGTCAATGAGAATGTGTATCGATTATATAGAACTTAATCGACTCACAATAAAGACCAAGTACACGTTACCTCAAATTGAAGACGTATTCGATCAACTAAAAGGAGCAAACGTTTTCTCTAAGATCGATTTAAGTTCGGGGTATCATCAATTGAAAATCAAAGAGAGTGACATTCCGAAGACTGCTTTTAGAACGAAATATGGACACTACGAATTCGTTGTGATGCCTTTCGGGCTAAGCAATGCTCCAACAGTGTTCATGGACTTGATGAATAGGGTCTTCTACCCTTACTTGGATAAGTTCGTCATAGTTTTCATCGATGACATCTTGATTTATTCGAAGAATCAAGAAGAGCACGAAGAACACTTACGAATAGTGTTGGAAACGCTTCGCAAGGAGAACTTATATGCGAAGTTTAGTAAGTGTGAGTTTTGGATGGACCGAGTAGCGTTCCTTGGTCACATCATCACTGCTCAAGGGATAGAAGTGGATCCATCTAAAGTTGAAGCCATTAATGGATGGGCCACCCCCACAAATGTGAGTGAAGTTCGCAGTTTTCTGGGTCTAGCAGGCTACTATCAGAGATTTATCAAAGGATTTTCCAAGATAGCCGTGTCGATGACTCGACTTACGAGAAAATGGGAAAAGTTCGTGTGGAGCACGAAGTGCGAGGAGAGTTTTCAAGAGTTGAAGAAAAAGCTCACTTCCGCACCCGTCTTGACGATTCCCGACCCAACAAAGGACTTCGTTATTTATAGCTATGCGTCGAAACAAGGTTTAGGTTGTGTCTTGATGCAAGATTGGAAAGTAGTGGCCTATGCCTCATGACAACTCAAAACCCATGAGACGAACTACCCTACGCATGACTTAGAACTCGCAGCTGTAGTTCATGCTTTAAAGATCTGGAGACACTACTTGTATGGAGGCAAATGTGAGATCTTTACCAACCATAAGAGCTTGAAGTATTTGTCCACTCAGAAGGAGTTGAATATGCGTCAAAGAAGATGGTTGGAATTGGTCAAAGATTATGACTGCACCATTAACTACCATCCAGGGAAGGCGAATGTGGTAGCTGATGCATTGAGTCGTATGGGAGGACTAATGAGTTTAGATTCCGAGCAAGATAAGTTGGTTGAGGAGTTCGCCAAAATGAAGATCGAAATGGTGATACCTCCAAGAAACATAAAGGGGATCTTAGCATCCTTAGTAGTAAAACCAACATTGAGAGAAAAGATTAAGGAAACTCAAACTCATGATGGTTTCATAAGTAAGATGAAGGAGAAAGTACAAAAAGGAACCATCAAAGGTTTTGTCTTAGCGGAAGATGGAGTGTTGTTTTACGAAGGAAGAATTTGTGTTCCAAAAGACGAGAGTCTAAGGAAAGAAATTCTGGAAATAGCCCATTGTACTCCTTACACTGCACATCCTGGTGGTACCAAGATGTATAAGGATTTGAAGACAGCATTTTGGTGGAGGAGCATGAAGAGAGACATTGCCACCTTTGTGGGGAAGTGTCTAGTTTGTCAGTAAGTTAAGGCTGAACATCAACGACTGTCAGGTTTGCTAAAACCACTAGAGATTCCAGAATGGAAATGAGAGCATATTACGATGGATTTTGTAGTAGGTTTACCGCCATCGACGAGAGGTAACAAGGCAGTGTGGGTCATAGTAGATCATTTAACTAAGTTGGCCCACTTTTTACCGGTCAAGATGACATTCAACATGGTACAATATGCCCAAATCTATATTCGGAAAATTGTTAAGTTCCATGGAGTACCGGTCTCAATTGTGTCGGATCAAGATACGAGGTTCACCTCAAACTTTTGGAAAAGCTTACAAAGTGCTTTGGGCACTAAACTGAAGTTCAGTACGGCTTATCACCCACAAACAGATGGTCAAACTGAGAGGACTAACCAGGTCATGGAGGATATGCTGAGAACCTGCATACTTGACTTGGGAATTCAATGGGAGGCTTTATTACCGATGGTGGAATTTGAATACAATAACAGTTATCAATCCACCATTGGTATGGCTCCATGCGAGGCTTTGTACGGGAGAAAGTGTAGATCTCCTCTGTACTAGGACGAAGTAGGAGAGAGAAAGATTTTGGGCCCCGAACTGGTCCAAGAGACGGTTAAACACATTGCCACGATGCGAGACCGAATTAGAATTGCACAGGAACGACAGAAGTCTTATGCAGACCGTCGAAGGAAGGATCTGCATTTCGAAGTAGGCGACAATGTGTTTCTGAAAGTAACGCCAGTATGAGGTGTAGTGAGATTTGGTAAAAAGGGAAAGTTGAAACCAATATACATAGGGCCGTTTGAGATTCTTAAAAGAATTAGAGAATTGGCCTACGAACTTGCGCTACCACCAAGTTTATCGAGCATTCATAACGTCTTCCATGTATCGATGCTAAGAAAGTATGTCTACGATCCACACCACATCGTGAGATATGAAGAGTTGGAGGTTAATAAGGATTTAACCTATGAGGAAGCTCCGGAAGCGATTTTGGATCGTAAGATACACCGATTAAGGAATAAGGAGATAACATTGATCAAGGTGCAATGGAAACGTCATGGGATGAATGAGGCCACTTGGGAACAGGAGGAAGAGTTCAGGGCAAAGTATCCAAATTTCAGCATTTCGGGTAAGTACAGAATTTTGAGGACAAAATTTTTCTAAGGGGGGTAGGTTGTAACACCCGAGCATCAATTGCATATTTTAATATTTCTATTTATCGTCATGCATTAAAATATAATTTTAGTCCCAAGTTCGTCACCATAAGGGATTTTATATTTTATTTTAAATAGTCTAAGAACTCTATTTTTAAACCGATTGATAGTTCGTTTGCCAAATAAATCATATAGCTCAACTTTTAAAACTAATATAACTTATTAATATTTTATTACTTAATTATTTATTATACCTAAACCTTTTAAGATAAGGATTTATTTAATTATTTATTATTTTATTAAACCTAATCCTATTAAGAATAAGATTTATATTATTTATTATTTTATCAATCCTAAACCTTTTAGGAATAGAATTAACCGTAAGTATATATAAGGAACCCACATCTTCCATTTTTTTTTCACGAAGCCAAAAGCCACAAGCAATCAGGTAATCTTAGTTACTTTCTAAAAATTTCAAAACAACAAGATTTCATCCAGAAATTCACCCCAACCAAACAACCACCACAGCCACATGAACCATCAACCCCAAATATATTTTCCGGCCAAACTCATCACCATCCCGACGATTCCCGACCGAGCCATCACCTGCAGCTACCTTGACCATCACCACCCACATCGAATCCATCATCATCCAACTACGGCCACTTCAAACCCAAACCCAGGCCCGAAACCCACTTCAAACCCTAACTCAGCCCGAACCCAACAAATATCCCATATCGGACCCATGTCGAAACCCAAACAACCATCACCCCAGCCAAAACCACAAACCCAGCAAACCCCCAATATATTCACTCCAGTCCATTTTAATTGTTATTATTATTATTATTATTATTATTATTATTATTATTATTATTATTATTATTATTATTAATATTATTGTTATTATTATTATTATTAGTATGAATTTTAAATATGAAGAAAAATACTAAGTAAATATATTTTCTAATTGATTAGGTGACGAGCAATACGGGACATATGATTCAACCACGTGCATTTCACTCAACTTTCAACGACTTATTTACGAGGTAGGAGCCACCGACTTGTCTTATGTTAAATTCCACGTGCTCAAATCTATGTGCAATGTATATCATGAAATTCGATGTTTATAAATTAATATAGCCGTGGACCGCAAAAGTTTCCGCGACAGGGGAAAAGGGTCATCGGGTTTAACCCGGCGTGCGTGCTATATCCAATGATTAAAACCAGGGGCCTAAAGTGCCTATGACCAGGGAAAAGGGTCATCGGGGAAACCCACCGCGTTTTAGCTGCAGTCAACTGTCTTCGATGTTAAAATTACGAATTCTTTGGTTAATTGTGCTATTTGTGAGTTGTATGATTTTGCATGAGATATGTCGGTGTAACTATTTAGTACGTTGAGCTCATCCCAAATCAACAACAATTTTCTTTCAGGTACAAATGAAGGTATCGAGTGATTGGGAGACGAGGAATGGAATAAAACTCTTGATGTTGGTTTTATGTTTTCTAAATATGTTTTATGTTTTAAAATAAAAGTCGTACTTCAAATATATGCTACTTTAACTATCAGTTTTAATTGATAGCATTTTGATCATGTATATTATTATTTTCCGCTGCGTAATTTTTGAATATTTTATAAAACTCTCTATTTTTATTTTATTTTACAATCAGATATGTACGTAACGCCAAGTMTACTTTATTATATTTTAAAATACCAACTATATATTTGTTTTATCGAAATCGGGGCGTTACATATTTACTGCTGGCGGATCCGATAGCCATGTAGCAGATGCACCACTCTACACACCCATCAGAATAAAAAAAAAAAAGGCAACCAAAGGAGCAGCTCCGGTGAGCTTTATCGTTTTTATAGTTTTCTGCAATGGAAGGAGTTCTCATTATACACATTTTATAGTTGATAATGTGGCTCATGTGTATGTTATAGTCCATTCAATTAGCATGCCAATAAATTTTGTATAATTAGAATGTCTATGGATATACGAATAATTCTCAGATTCACGATGTTGTTAATCAATGTTAACAACATCGACCAGAGTAAATTTAAACTTATGCAGCAGAAATTAAAATACGAGAACACGATTAAACCAATTCAGTTCACAAGTAAATACTTGTGAACTTGGGTGTACAAACCCGAAAACTATATTACTTTCTTTTTAAGTTTAATACAGAATATAAAGTAATATAAGAGAACTAAATATCAAGAAACTTGATACTAAATACTTGTTGCCGGAATGGCAAGATCTTCTCCGTTGGTCACACAACTTCGAAGATCTTGTTTCTCAAGAACGTTGTCTCCAAGTAGTTTTCTTCTTCGTGTTCTTCTTCTCTTGTGCGTCGTCTTCCTTGCGTCTTTCGTCCTTCAAGAAATCCCGTGCCTAAATCTCTATAAAACCGTAAATCCAAGCTTTAGGATTTCTAATGTCTTAAATAGACAATTCTAAGATCCTAAACTTGGTAAATACCTAAAAACAAATCCTAAATATAATCTAGACATAATTAAAGTCTTGTGCATAAACTTGGAAACATAATATTGATCTATATCTAGTTTCCTAACTAATTTTGTGCCCAAGAAAGGCAAATAACAAAATAGGAATTATTGCCAATAATAAATTGCTCAACAATCTCCCCCTTTTGCCTTTCTGGACAAAACACTAAGACGCAAACACAAATGAAAATAAAAATTCTAACTCCCCCTAAGACAGAAAACTCCCCCTAAATAAAACACCCAATGTTGTTAACACTCCAACCAACATTACAAACCAACAGTGTTCAAAATAACCAGTACTTCTCAAAACAAACAGAGTAAAGGAATTTAATGACTTCGAATCCTCTTTGACCGTCGAGGAGATGTCGAATTTCCTTCACCACTCTTCTTCCTCTTCTTCTTCTCCCTCAGTTTCATTATCTTCTTCAAAGCCTTGTTGTGCGCCCGTATTCGCTTACGCCTCTTCTCTTGAGCAAGGCTCGCCAGGGCTTCGGCGGCAACAGCATCTTCAGCATCAGCAGCAGCAGCATTCTCATTCTCGAGAACATCAGCAACATCCTCTTCATCAACACTTTCTCCCCCTACGTTTGCGTCAACATCCTCTCCCCCTTTTTGACCAGAAAGGGAAAGGGCCTCCAACAGTGAGCAACGAAGTGCCTGCAGCTTAGAAATCTGCAAATCAATGGAAGCAACATGCGCACGCAGGAGCTGCACAGAAATGCGGACCATGTTGGGATCGTCCTTCTCAACATCACTATCAACATCAGCAGGAGCAGGAGCCTGCCAAGGCAAATCGATCACCCTTGCACCAGTAGTATGTTGGCCTCGAAAAGCAAACCAATCCGCATCACCAGTGAGCACATCATCTGGGAGAAGCTTCAGACCTTGGTTCTTCAAGAAGCTGAAAATAAGAGAGGGAAAACACAACGAGGCAGCTGACCTTGATGTGGCAAACTTAGTCACGATTCCAAAAACATGGTGTCCGAAACTGAACTTCACACCCTTTCCAAGCTTGAATAAAAACTGAGCTTGAGGCCGAGTAACAACTGTAGTGTTCCTGGAAGGGACCCAGTTGCAAAGTGCCACTTTGTGCATAATAGAATACAAAGACGAGAGCCTAGTGCTTGGGAGTTGCTCAAACCACGAATGTACCATCCCACCCGATAAAAAAGACACAACCTCATCCGTATCATCCACATAAAAATTACCCCGATGTGTAGTGGTGCCAAACAAATCATCAATTAAGTCAGGGGTAAAGGCAAACACCTTACCACGCAGAAAGACTTTCCCATAGTTCACAGAGCTTAAATCAACAATCGAGGGTAGCATATTTGCATAGAACTCAAGAACTATGTCTCTAACAAATGGAATGGCGGTAGAGACTGTGGAATACATACCATGAAATCGGAGGTAAGCTATCAGGTTGTGGCGCTTAAACAAATCAAACGGCACTTTTCTCTCAGCGATCATATGGCGAGTTTGATACACATCAAACAGCTCAGCTGCCTCAGCGGTTAAAAATTTTTTGGAAAAGGGCTCCATGTCCTCAATCTCGGGTGTAGGAGTAGCAGTGTCAGATGAGGACTGGGAGTGATCACAGGCAGCCGAGGAGGACTGCGCAGGAGAATGTGATGGATCAGGGACAGATGCAGTGCGGGAGGACGAGACAGACTTAGAGTGACTCAATGTTGGTAAGGGGCTACCAACATGACTAACAACATCATCCTTTGCTGCTGTCTTCTTTTTCTTCTTGTCCTTTTTGAATGCAGCAAAAATATCTTTCAAGGGCACATCCATTGAAGAGTCAGGAGAATGTTCAAAAAGACCTGTGTCAAACTCAGGTGATGCAGCACGAATTGGAGACGGCAGGGGAACATCAGCAGGCGACTTGGCGGAACTAGTAACTTCGCCGGTAATAAAATCCAGCACAGTATATGGAGGCGAAGAATACTCAGTAGCAGATGACTTGGGAGAGA
>BMAC01000012.1:1553553-1565878 GCA_014905375.1 Phtheirospermum japonicum
AATTTGTTATGGGTTCACCTAGTTCTTTGCACTCCTCTGTTATTTCCGCCAATCTCACAGAGTAGTCCATGATAGATTCTTTCTCATTCATTCTCATAGCCTCTAATGTGGACAAGAGCATTCTTAGTCTGGATTTCTTCATGCTTGTTGTTCCTTCACACACCCTTTGGAGTGCGTCTCATGCATCCTTTGCTGACTCACAATTTTTGATGATTCGATAGTAGCTTGCATCTACATAGCCACACAAGGCGTTGATGCATTTAGATTTCCAATTTGCTGCAGCTGCTTCGTCAGCAGTCCAATCTTCCTCTTTCTTGGGAATGACATCGCCCTCACCATCCGTGACACGTGGCTTTTCCCATCCAACAAGGACGGTCTTCCAAACACGTTCATCCATGCTCTTCAAGTGCCACCTCATCCTCTGTTTCCAGAGAGAATAATTCTCACCATTAAGGATTAAAGGCCTCGGGTTGCCTTGAGNAAAATAAGGATCAATACTTAAAAGGTTAAGTAACCTGCTCTAGATGCCAATTATATATTTAGAAGGTCTATGGATATACGAATAATTCTGAGATTCACGATGTTGTTAATCAATGTTAACAACATCAGTTAACAACATCGACCAGAGTAAATTTAAACTTATGCAGCAGAAATTAAAATACGAGAACACGATTAAACAAATTCAGTTCACAAGTAAATACTTGTGAACTTGGGTGTACAAACCCGAAAACTATATTACTTTCTTTTTAAGTTCAATACAAAATATAAAGTAATATAAGAAAACTAAATATCAAGAAACTTGATACTAAATACTTGTTGACGGAATGGCAAGATCTTCTCCGTTGGTCACGCAACTTCAAAGATCTTGTTTCTCACGAACGTTGGCTCCAAGTAGTTTTCTTCTTCGTGTTCTTCTTCTCTTGTGCGTCGTCTTCCTTGCGTCTTTCGTCCTTCAAGAAATCCCATGCCTAAATCTCTATAAAACCGTAAATCCAAGCTTTAGGATTTATAATGTCTTAAATAGACAATTCTAAGATCCTAAACTTGGTAAATACCTAAAAACAAATCCTAAATATAATCTAGACATAATTAAAGTCTTGTGCATAAACTTGGAAACATAATATTGACCTATATCTAGTTTCCTAACTAATTTTGTGCCCAAGAAAGGCAAATAACAAAATAGGAATTATTGCCAAGAATAAATTCCTCAACAAATTCTAAGAGGATAATCTTATATCCTGGCATTCTACATTTAAACTGATTACGAATGAAGATGAGCATAGCAATAATATTTCTGATTCAGCAAATAAGAATTATTTGCAATACGCCGGCATGGACATTTTAAACCACATAACAACTGCATAATGACGTTGCCCCACTATCATAAAGTGAGGTTTGTGAATTAAACATTAATTGAAAATATTTATTTAAAACCTAAATTGCACACCAAGTTAAAACATAAACAAATTTAAGTTAGACAGAGATATAAAGATATCATAATAGATACAACCAATACCAATAACTAATTAAGATACTTTGCACTTAATTCCAGGGAAAAAAAGGGACAGCAAAGAAGAGAATAATTAACTAGAACAATCGTGAGCATTGAACAATTTGACCACCTCTAATCTTATGCCTCTCTACCTTTTTCTATCCATGAAATAGGGGAAAAAAGATAAGAGAGGAGAACCCTATGACAAAACGAACCGTGAGGGCATCGAACAACCCGAGCCCTTTCTGCCGGAAAAATCAATAATAATAATAATAATAATAATAATAATAATAATAATAAAATTATAGCTGAAATAGAAAAAGACGTTTTCATTAACTAATTCAACTGTAAGGAACAAATATAGTATAGTACCTTTTTCAGGAGACCTTATAAATTGTCCGTTGAAAGAGACCTATCCATGAAATAGGAAAAAAAATATAAGAGAGGAGAAGCCTATGACAAAACGAATCGTGAGAGCATTGAACAACCCAAACCCTTTCTGCCGAAAAAAAAAATAAATAATAATAATAATAATAATAATAATAAATTATAGTGTAAATAGAAAAAGACTTTTTCCTCAACTAATTCAACTATAAGCAAAAAATACAGTATAGTACCTTTTTCAGGAGACCTTATAAAATGTCCGTTGAAAGAGATAGTTCATGGCTTCATCCACCATAATCACATTGAATGGCGAAAAAGTTAAGGTTGACGATTAGTTATCTAAATAAGAGATAAATATGTCCAAAAAAAGAGAGGCAGTAAAAACGACTCGTTCTTTGGCCTCAACAAAGTATTATTCTGAAAGTTTTTGATTTTGAAAGGCAACTACGAATAGAAGCTTCCAGAACCATGTACATACATATATTCACTTAACTGAGGATCATATAAATCAGTGAGCAGTTTCATCCTTGATAATTTATACTTTGTGAGATATATAAAAACCATTAGTGTAAATGGTGATTATCCAAAAAAAGAGAAAAGTACATGATATAAATAGACAAAATGAAAGTATATATACTTTACGGATTAATAACTTCTTCAATTCGAATTGTGCATCCAACAAATATCCAACATAATATATATATATATATATATATATATATATATATATATATATATATATATATATATATATATATATATATATATATATATATTAAAAATAAGAGAAGGAGTGAGAGAAGACATATACCAAAGAGAGGGAGAGATGGGTAAGGGCTCCAAGAAATCGTATCCCTGAAAATGTATATTATTGCTTTGCAGTCTATATTATACTTTTTCTTTTATCTTTTTTTATGATTAATGTATATTGATTTTTCGATAATTATATATATAACTCTTGTCTTATCAACCTTTTTAATCTTTTTTTTTATTTATTCTGTAATTGTAATATTTAGCAGCAGATGATGATGATTTTGAGAGCCCTATACCTGCACGTGCTGATTGTGCTACCAGTTGCAGCGATGGCCCCAAGTTTGTCTTTCACAATAGGTCATCGCTTGGGGTTTTTGTAAGAGCTTTGTCATCATTAAATGAATGCCAAAGAAAAGATATTGCAGATATTGGATTTGGTCCTCTTTTGGATTTATCAATAACTTCAATAACAGTAAAGATGGGGTACTGGTTAATGAAAAATTTCAATCACCTTGATCGCAAGCTGAAGTTATACGATGGGTCAAGGTTGCACATCAAAGAAGATGACGTGTCATTTGTTTTTGGCTTTGCCCGTGGGAAGATTTCAATCATTAATATGAAGAGAAGGAAGTAGTCACAACCTGATCAAGAATTCAAGGGTTTTTTTGAGCCAATTCCTTATGGGATAACCCCAACAAATCGCGCTGTGAAAATGAAGGAATATGTTGACGGTGGCGACTGGTTCAAGAGACACTTTTTTTGTTTTGCTTGTTAATTGCTTGTTTGAAGCTGAGAGCAATGGGAAAGTTCACACCAATGTATTGCATCTTCTTGACGATCTATCAAAGATTAAGGATATGAATTGGTGTGATTATATGATCGAGTGCTTGGTGAGAACAAAGATGTCTTGGGAGGATAGCGGGGAAAAGTGGTGTACACATCTACTGTTTTTGACGGCTAGTGTTCTTAACACAAGTGTTATTTTTATATATATTTGCCTTGTATGCAATAAAAATTTTTAATTATATTTTTATATGTAGGTGTTTTATGTGGACAAAGTCATGTTACCTATACGCAATGTAAAAAGAAGTTTTCCAACTTACAAAGGATGGACCGACATGTTGTTGAAAGATAGAGAAGCTGCGGAGGAGAAAACTGGTGTATTTGGGAGGGGTTTTGTGGATGAAGAAACAGAATCTGAGGTGCTAAAAAATCCAGAAATGATGGATGCTCCTTAAAAAAGAATGAACGAGGAGCAGAGGTGTAGAAGTACTGGAAATAAGAATGCTGGAAATAAGGAGGCTGAAATAGGGAGTCTGTACAGGTATTTGATGTGGCTATTTTTTGAATATAGTGGTTATTTTGTGCATGTAATTATGAACTAATGTGCACCTGAGTATGAACTAATGTGAAGTTTATGTGCAAGTATTTTTTTTTAATAGTTTTGTATATAGTGACTAGTTGTGCATGTAATAATGAACTAATGTGCACGAGTGTATGAACTAATGTGCTATTTGATGTGCATGCATTTTTAATAGTTTTGTATATAGTGGCTATTTGTGCATGCAGTTATGAACTAATGTGCACGAGTATAATGTGCCCGTAGTAAAACTAATGTGCAATACATTCATTTTTTCTATGGCTAATGTATATTTGTGTCTAAATGTTGTCTATATTAGACTTTTAAATATAAGTATTTGTGAAACAGGTTTTTGTTGAGGAATTTGCTACAAAGACCAGGCTGCTTGCATCTACTGGTATTGAAATACTAGAGACGGTGCAAAGAGACCCTCAAGTGTTATTGGAAGATAAGAATTTCATGAAGATGCAGGATGCGGCATAATCATTCCTTGGCATTTCACAAACGCAAGAGCGTGTCAACCGAAGCTAAGAGAATGTCAACCAAACACAACATAGCACCAATGAAGAACATGGGGGCATTGATGGAACACAATCTGGCATCGACAAACTAGAAGATGGTACCAAAAAAGCGCAAGAGGGATGCCACAATACCTCACAAACTCTTGATGACTGGACTGATGAGACTATCAATGCTATTGATGAGGATTTAGAAGCAATTGTAAGGAGGGATGAAATTCGAAATACCACAACGACTATGCCTAATTATAGTTTAGGTATTTCTGAAGATGATGATGATGATAATGAACCTCCCCGAGACTGTGGTAATCAAGCAAATGATGGTTGTTAATCTGAAAAAGCCCCTTCTGTGCCTGTTAATGTACAGCCAGAACCTGCAACCGTTGATGAGCAGCCCGAGAACATTACCCAGTATGATAATGCCACTAACGCCCCTTCAGCTACAGAACATGTTCAAGGTATACAACTTGTTCCAATGAGAAGATCTAAGCGATTTCCACCAGAGGATGAGCTGTGATCGACGAATCCTCGACGCTCTAATTTGAGAATCCGTCTCCGCAAGAGTACGGAGCCGATTGTAGGGCGGCGAGTTCTTCCCGAGTCGTGTCTCTCGAGGATGAATGTTATCGGCTTGTCGGTTTCTTAATTGCTCTTATCGTCAGTAGCGACTAACTATTCTAAACTAGGAAAGCAGTAGTCTGACTCAAACTTTTGTGCACCCCTTTTTAATTAATTTAAAACACGTCAGTTTGCTCGCAAGTGTACGAGGTAACTGTAGGGTGATGAGTTTGACTCGAGTCGTATCTCTCGAGGAAACAACTATTCGGTTTTATCAATGTTTTTCTCAATTACGAATAACATACATATACATTTGGGGGTTTGAATAGATTGATTCGATCATTATAACTAAAGCAATAATTAAACTAAATCTATTTAAACTAATTATTCTAACTAAATTATCAACTACGAGCGATAATTAAACTACTTGAACTCAAGAACTAAGAATTAATAGCAACTAATCTAACAGCATGAATATAATAAATTATCACTAAGCAATGTATCATATGAATCTAAGATTAACGATTAACTAAGCATAAATCAATCGCATAAATAAACTAAATTAAACCAATATCCAAACATGAAACGATTTAACTAAGTAAACTAGTTCTAGCATTAACTAAGCAATTAACTAAGAATTAAACTAACAATTAAACTAGAAATTAACTACTAAATTAACTAAGAGTTTAGAGTACTTATTCGAACTACTAAAATTAGTAAAAAGCTCCAGCTATTCCAGAGGTTGAACGTTGATCTTGGGCGAAGAATGAATCCCGAACTCGAATTCGACGTTTTTGGACGCGTTGTTCTTCGATCCTTGATCTCCGTCTTCAAATCTCGTTATGAGATGTGGAATTATGTGTTATTATAAGCTAAAATACCTAGGGGGTCGTGTCTTCTCTTTAAAAATCCGAAATATAGAGGGTTTATATAGATTTTGCATGACTTGGCGCATAAGAAACCCTAAAATCCGAATTCTGGGCCGTCGCGTCGACGGAGCGTCGACTGACGCGAACAGGCGCTCGGCGGATGTCGGCAGTCTTGGTCGGCAGCGCTCGGCATGTGCGGTCGGCAGGGTGCGCGCGTCGCTGGCAGGTGCGTCGACGTTGTGCGTCGACATCGACGCTTCAGAACATAGCGTCGACATTGCGTCGACCTTGGTGCGTCGACGTCGACGCTTCAGAGCATCGCGTCGGCAGAGTGTCGTCCTTGCGTCGACTGACGCGAGCATGGCTCGCTGGCACGGCTTGCGTCGACGGTCGCGTCAGTCGACGCGACTGAGCGTCAGTCTCCATTTCTCGATTGTTTGCTACTCGTTTCACCGGAAAGCTTGTTCTTCTACTGTTGAACATCGAACTTCGTCTTTTATGCACTAAACTCTTCCGGTTACTTAGCTGTAAGGTGAAAAACAACGAAACATCACCTAATTGCATCAATTAAGATCAAAATACGGTAAAATAAGCTGGAATTATAGAGTTACAGAATTATTCTTAAATCATCCAACTTATACCAAAAACAAATACAAAAACGAACTAAAAAGCTAGTAAAAATAAGAACAAATCTACTCTAATAAACTACCCTACGCTTTATTGGTTTGTTCGTCCTCGAACAAACGATAATTTCGAAGTATAACTAGAATGAAAATAAGTTCAAGCAAAGAGTCGTGCTATGCTACATACGTAATTTTGAAAATAAAGGTACAAGTCACGCAACGTCAAACACTTAACCAATATTACATTGTCGCTTAAAAATAAAATCATGCTTTCTCACGAAGGATAATATATATAAGTACGCTCGAAAGCACTCAAGTATTTTTCTGCATGGGACGTGTATACACTCAAATCATACAATTACAAGCACAGTAAATAAACATAGAAAATCAATCTCTTTTCAATCGCAAATTAAGTGTGCTGTCTAAACTAAGAATCGGTAAGGTCTTTGCGGGTTGTAGTGTAAGGCTCTTTGGACGGGTATGGAATATATAAGTCGTGTGGCTAAATAACTCACCCAACCTAATCTAATCAAGAAGCAAATTGCTTCACCTCGTACAAAAAATAAAAACCTCACTAAACACTCATAACGTAGCCTTTTAATATAGGCTATTTCCCAACTCGCAAACCATAAAACCGACTGAAAGCTCAAACCACTTAATCACAACTCTTTTGCCTTCTAAACATAAGGCTTCATAAAATATACAATTAAACTCAAGCCTTTACAAGCGCGTAGGCAATTAATCAACACTACCCACCATCCTATTATTATTTTTATTTCCCCTTTTATTATTATTATTTTTTTTTAATTTTTATGGGCTATTATTCTTTTTTTTTTCTTTTTGGATGGTGGTCCTAGATTACAAAAATAATAAATTCCTAATAAAAATTTCCAAGACTCAAATAACCAATAAAAACACGAACTCCTACCCCACGCTTTTAATGGGTTGTAAGGGTCGTTTCAACAACACTCATGGCTATAGGCATGGATATTTGGTTATGATTGGCTCATTCAGAATTTATAGTGGCTAAAATTTATGAATATGGCTGGAATAGGGTTTTATATGTGCCTTAACTTCATGTTCAAAGTCGACTACACATAGCGGTTTCAAAGAGATATCAGCGGTTTCAAAGAGATATCAAGACTGAAACTTGTTCATGTACATGCAATGATGATAAACACTCAGGCTACTCGCTGGCTTTTTGCATTCAAAATTTCGAATTGACGTCGCCTTTAAGGTTTTGAGAAATCGATTGCGGTCCAAGTACCATTGTACAATTTATAATCATAAATTTTGAAAAATTATGCACTTATGCACGCTCAAAGATGAAAACAAATAATCATACTTAGTCAACTTCGACAGGCATGCCATACAAACACAATTAAGCGTAGAAATAGTAATTAATCACGTTTAAGCATAAATATTACAGGCCAAGTATCAAATAAAATTACACAATTAATCAATACAAATCACACTCGACCACCCCCCTCTCTAAAAATCCGGGCAATCTCCGGATTGCCACAAACACAACCAAAATCAAAAAGAGAAAGGAAAAAGAAAACATCCCTGAATTACTAGTAGTCGAGCCGCTAGTCGTGATTTGTGTAATTTGCCACCTCTTCAACTACGTAATACGAAATGCCCTAAAAGAAAAACAAAACACACAAAAACAAAGAAAATAATAATATTTTTGAATATATATATATATATATATATATATATATATATATATATATATATATAGTATATATTAATATATATATATATATATATATATATATATATATATATTTTTTGTATAAAGAAAGCATAAATAAAAAAATAAAGATAGAACGAGTTTAGAACTCGCGAGACTCATCGTCTTCGTTGTTGGTCTCGTCGACATCCATACTCGGTGTGGGGTACGCCGCCTCAAATCGCTCCTCGAGCTTCGAGATGCGAGCTCGCATCTTCTTCAAGCTCTTCCGGTTCTTGTCGTGGTTAGCATCAATCTTTTCGTCGATAATTTGGAGCTTATCGAACATCTTCACTTGAAATGCTCGATTTTCCTCGAAAAATTTCCCCCAATCGGGACTCGGGCCCGAAGTAGAACGGCGGGCTTGCTCCATATCCTCGTCGCCATCGTCGTCTTCGTCGTGTAGTCGAGACGAAGATCCACCTCTAGTCGACGACCTCACTCGGGGTGCCGGCGCACGCGCGAGTGGTAGTGAAGAGGTCCCAAGCGGGCTAAGTCCGCTTCCGGCCGGATCAAACCCGAAGTGACGGGCGAGGCCGGTAACATATGGTGCAAACGAAAGAAGTGGCGACTTGCTCCCCGGAGTACCCTTGGTGACGTTGTAAAGCCCTAACAAAATAAGTGGGTACAACCGGACTTGACGACCATCAACGAGGCACTGAAGAACAAAAAGCTCGGCTTTGGTCGCATAGGTGGCCTCGTTCTTGCAAAGAATGATGTGGGCGAGGATCTTGTATGCGACATAGAGGGCGTCGTCTTGAATCCTCGAGCAAGGAAACCTCTTGCAATCCCCCGTGTTTCCCCCGGTAATCATCCCCAAAAAGAGGCTAAATCGAAGCCTTGAACTCCAACCGGGTGGTCCCCTACGGTCGGGAAGCCGAAAATGTTGCCGAAAACCTCCTCGTTGACAACCACATCATTCCCTCCTAGCCGGCAAGAGAACGTCTCGTCGTTCCGAATCGCCAAAGTCGAGAAGAACTCGAGCATGAGTTCTCGAAAACCGGGCAAGTGCATTTGGGCAAAGTACCCACATCCGAGGCCATCGACATACCGTGAGAGGTCGGTGTGGTGCTCCGACCCATTCGAGGCCTCGTCCGCAATTCCTTGGACGTTTAAAGTCCGGTGCGTAGCAAATCCCCATTTCCGAATATTTTTGAACATATCCCCTTCTTTCTTGTCGAAAATTGGGAACGGTGCGTTGTATTTCCCCGAGATATCCTTGCGTTTTCCCGCTCGAGACATTATCACACAATACGAAATTGAGCGGGGGTGAAAAACCTTGAAAAATAACACTTGTGCTTCTTTGGGGAATTTTGTCGAACACTTGGCGTGCGTGTTCAACCAACAAATTTCTTGAGTAAACCTTGCACCAACAACTTCCCAACACAACCAAACGATAATTATAACGTCCCCAAGAGAGTTTAAGCGAATTACCTCAACGAGTTGTAGTCGAATTCCCGTAAAAACGCGAAAATTGCCCGAATTTGTCCCAAATTGCTTCAACCCTTGTAGCTTGTTTTTGGAAGGCTCTTTGGACACCAAATTGTATTAGGAATTCTGGGTTTGTGGTGTTGTGGTGCTCCAAATTCTGGAAATTCTTGAAAAATTTTGAAACACAATTATTGCCAAAAAGAGAGGAAAATAAGAAGTGTTGAAAGGGGGAAAAGTGAGAAAAAGGGGAGGGGAAGCTGTTTTTAAGCTTGTTTTTCTGGGTTCCCCGCGGGTCAAACGAGCCATGGGTCGGGTCGTGGGCCAAAAATCCGATTTTAAAACGTTTCTGGGCCGGTCCGCGGGTCGCGTCGACGCCGCGTCAGTCGACGCGACAGAGCGTAATTCTTCGGCGCTTTGCGTCGACGCTGCGTCGACCGACGCGAGCTTTCTCGGCGTCGACGCAGGCGGGATCCTGGGCGTATTTTCCTTCGCTCGTTCGATAAATTCTCCCCGTCCGAGTTCTCCAACTGTTCTCAAACAAATAAAAACAAAAAATAGAAATTAAATAGAATAGAAATAAGGTACAAAAGGATACAAAAGCTCGGGTTGCCTCCCGAGAAGCGCAAATTTTAACGTCGCTTGCTCGACGCTATCTTGATCGTTTATCTTTCAACGTACGGTGGATCTCCACACTCCACCATCTTGCGATTGCTATTTGTACCTCGTCCGTCATGATAAGGTTTCAACCTATGCTTGTGAGCTTGAAAGGACGATTTGCCAATTTCATCGTACAACGTGGCTACGCCGTACTCGTCAACTTCTTTAATCAAGAATGGTCCGCTCCATGAAGCTCCAAATTCGGCTGGGTCGTACTTACGTTCGTTATTATACAAGACTAATTCTCCAACCCCAAACTGCAAGTTTTTAACTTCCTTCGTGCGAACCTCTTTCGATTTCTTCTTTCCCCTCGCCCAGTCGTCGAAATATGCCTTGCCCTTGTTCTTTTTGGGTGAAAATCTAAAAATTTTATTAGGGTCGAGAGAACCGTAACTTGGGCGACTTATTGGTGGCTTATGCGGACGTCCCACATCGAAATCGTCTCCAAATTCTTCTACGATATCGCGCATGTCAATACCTAGTAACTCGATCAAGTCTTCTCCACTTAAGTGCATATGCTCTTCAAACTCGTCGTGCTTCTTGCTTGAATTGACTCGTTTATCCCCTCCCTCGGTAGAAAACCCGGCGTCGTCCCCGTCGCTCAGTTTGTTTAAAGTCGCGATTTCTCGTAACTCGTTTACGCATGAAGTAACGGGATCAATGAATGAATCATCCTCTTGCATGATAGGGGAGGGAGTGTGTTGAATATCTCTTAATGAAAACGTCACTGTTTCGCCCAAAACAGTCATGGTCATCCTTCCTTTGTGAACATCAATTAGCGTATGGGAAGTAGACATAAACGGGCGTCCCAGTAAGATGGTATGCTCAGTACCTTCAGTCGGTACCTCGCCGATGTCCATAACCACAAAATCAACTGGAATTACGAGCTCTCCAACTTGCACTAAAACATCTTCGACTACCCCAAGGGTCGTCGGGTCGAGCGATCGGCTAATTGTAGGCGCATGGTTGTTGGCTTAAGTGGTCCAAGATCAAATGCTTGATAAAGTGAGTATGGCAGTAAATTTATCCCTGCTCCAAGATCTAACATTCCTATCGCTTTTTGTCCATTGGCCAACGAAATAGTGATGCAAAAACTTCCAGGATCGCGTTCCTTGGGTGGCAATGGCTTCTTAAAAATCGAGCTAACCTCCTTTGGTAATGGAACGTATTGATTCGTCGCCAAACGTCTCTCTCTTGAAGCAAGCTCCTTAAAGAATTTTACGTAGGCGGGCATTGTTTTTATTACTTCCAAAAGTGGTAGGTTGATGTTGACATTCTTCAAGAGGTTGTATAGCTCCATGAACCTCTTGTTCTCTTTCGCCGGGCGCAACCGGCTCGGAAAAGGAACAACATCCTTAATTTGCGTCGTCGATTGCTTCGGCAGTGATGCTTCGTCTTTGCCAAGGGTGTTGCTCGGAATTGTCCCTTGAATGGAACCAGGCACGTATCTATTGGTGGATTTGTGTATCTTGTCCACTGGTTTAGGAACAAGCTCCTCATCTTGGTTCTCTATGCCATTGTCGATCTTCTTCCCGCTGCGAAGGACGTGAACTGCCGACGCTTGCTCCGGCTGGCTTGGTAGCTTGTCTTTCTCCTTATTTGATCTAGCAATATCAGTTGCCATTTGTCCCATAGTCCTTTCCATTCTATCCATGTTTTTAGCTAGGTCATGCACAATGCCGGAAAGTTGGTCTATTCCGCTCACCTTCTTTGAAAGTTCGTCTATCTTTGCATTCACCTTCGTAAGACCTTCTCTATTACTAATCGTCTCAGCCACTTGATTCTGCTGCCAAACCAGCAGCTGGTCATTTGGTTGAGTAGCACTCGACGCCTGCCCTTGCGTATGAAAATTATTTTGTTGTGGCGGCACTGGTGGTGCTTGAGCATACTGTGGTGGTGGGTATTGTGGGTCAGGTGGCATATGATTTGGATTGCCCGGACCCCC
>BMAC01000012.1:1596761-1616460 GCA_014905375.1 Phtheirospermum japonicum
CCCCTTTATTTTTTGATTGCATAGGAGGACGAATATCAATTTCAACTGGTGCAGTTTCACAAAAGTTTCAATTATCTATTTTTTACTTACAGTAGATGAAGCGTCTTTTTGTTCAACTGTAAGTTTCTCCTTTTGTTCATTGATAACCTTTCAAAACTCAACAAGGAGCTCTTTCCTCGTCTCTCCCAATGCCACACATAAGTGTATATCAGACCAATTTGTTAAGTAGCAACTTTCTTTCATCGATTTTTGCAGATTGCTTGATAATGGCATCATTGATGTGAAACATAGGATTTAGAGTTGCGTTCTTAGTCCAACGGGAAAGGACAAGTTTTTGTGGGATAACATCCATTTTTAAGCGCTTAAAGACAACAAAAATGTGTCTGTAGAGCCACCCAAATCTTTCAAAAATTTTGCAAGAGTGCATAGAACAACTACCATCAGATTTGTGGACTACTGTAAACACCTTACCATTATCTTGAATGTCGCACTCAACATTTCCATCATTGTCACTAACACGAAAAACTCTACAACTAAAACACGCTGCACACATTTCATTCTGCACCTAAATAAATATAATGTCTGTGTACACATAGCATTCATTTTTCTCCAAAGCTAATGGCATCTTTAGATCAGCAAAATACGACTCACACACACTTTTTAAACTCGATGACGTATTTCTCTGCGAATCCATAGTAGTGTTGAAATGCATGAAAAATTCGAGTAAACTTTCCTGGTGATTTGTAAAATTGCCAAACCGGTAGTCTTCACTTTCTGATCTAGATGAAGTTCTCAACAATCCGCTCATAAAAATATCCCTAAAAAATACAGGGATCCAGTGTTCGCGTATTTTGAATAAATCATGAAACCACATGTGATCTACTAAATTAAAATCTTCCATAATTCCATTTTCTTCAAATTCCTTAGGCTCTATGTATTCATTACAAACGGTATCCTTAAGCCTTTTATTGAAATCTTCATCAATCTCGGAGTGCTTCTTCTTTGTGGTCATGGCTTAAAAGATATTTTAGAAGCCCATAAAGTTCGATTCTTCCGAACAAGAGAGGTGAAACCGCCAACGCTTGTGAAACCCGGGTCGGTCGGTCCTCCATTCATCCGACCGGAGGTGAAACTCATCACTACCTCGTAAGGGCGTTGAGATTTCATTTCACATTTCATATGATATTATGATAAAAGGTTTGCTCCATGGGGATTAAGTCAATTCAATTACTTCCTTGCTTGTCTTAGGCTGATACCACTTCCTAGCGCGCGAAGAACTTCTTTTTCACTCACCTTCATCATGATGTGCCAYATACAGTATCGATGTATTGTAGTCTCAAAAACCTTCGAAAATATAATTTCAATTAGGGGATCTTGGTCAGTAATGATGTATCCTGACTCATGCACCATTGCCTTATTGAATTGTTTGAGGACTCATACATAAGAATCAACATCTTCAGTAGCTATCAATGCAGCAGCAAATGTGACACATTTTTTGTGGTTGTCAATCCCCGTGAAAGGTGCGAACACCATATTGTACCTGTAGCAGAAGAAATTTTATTGATTTAATGTGTAAAAATTAATGCATTAATGTGCACACAGTGAAACATAAATGTGCACATATTGAAACATAAATGTGCACACACTGAACTGAAACATAAATGTGCACAAAATGAATCATAAATGTGCACATACTGAAACATGAATGTGCACAAGCTATTATTTGTGACATTAATGCATTATTTGTGAAAATAATGAAATTCAAATGTTTTCAGAAAAATGAATATGTACCTGTTAGTTCTGTACAGTGCATCAAATGACATCACATCACCAAACACGACAAAGTTTTTTGTAGAAATGGGATCAGCCCAGAAACTTCTCTTTAGCCGATCACACTCATCAAGTTCATAGTCAAAGTAGAACGCTGAACTGATTTCTTGTCTTCTATAACACTTGTCAATAACCAACTGTGCATCAACTCCTGAAATATATGCTAACAAGTCTCTTTTGTAGTTTTTGAAATTGACACTAGTAGCACCGATATTCTGGTAGCCTCCAACAATTTATTTATATAATTTAAAAGAATTCACTGGACAAATGTTTGCCCTTATACAATTCAATAAAGAATTCTCATGTCCGACATTTATTGTTCGGTTTTCTTTTAAGAATGGTAAGCACTCTTTAGAAGTCAATGGATGGTGATGTTTCTCTTAAAACAAACAGAGAAAGTATCCTCTATTCTCATCCAATCTCGATACGAACCTAGCTTTGCACCCAACTCTATTTGTCACCCGATGCAAAATTTAATGTTCAACAACTACTGGCGTTGCTGCTTTTTTTGGTGTGAGGGATACACTTGTTGTGGTTGCCATTTTTGCTCCAGGTGAGTTTCTCTTACTCTCTTTATTGTAGCCTTATTTAGAGCACAGTAGATACTGCCAAACAACTACACCATCATCTGATTTTATTTTTGTGCTATGACGGACGTCAAAACTAGCCTCCTTGGACTTGTAAAACTGTATAGCTTCATCCAAGCTTTTGAATTTATGATTAACATAATGTTTAATTTCATCTTCACATATCGGAACCAATTATTTTTTAGAGCTAGGTGTCATGACCATACTTTGTGGAATAGGCTCACAATTGTGGGTAGAACATTCAACATCACCTTCAAAATCTCGCATTCAATTAGTGCACAAAATAGTACATGTCACGTATAACACGATAGAAAAGTTATTTAAAACTCCATAACACGTGCAAAACACCATTCAGCACGGACGTGCACAAGGGAACACATTAATGTGCACAAACGGACACTGAATTGTGCACAAAACAAATCACGCTTGCATCAGACGACAACCGTATCATACGACGACACTCACAGATTTTTTTAAGACTTCATGACACATGCAAAATATCATTCAGCAAGGACGTGCACAAGGGAACACATTAATGTGCACAAACTGATACTGAGTTGTGCACAAAACAAATCAGACGACAACCACATCAGACGACGACACTCACAAATTTTTTTAAGACTTCATGACACGGTCAAAACATGATTCAGCACGGACTTGCACAATGGAACACATTAATGTGCATAAACTGACACTGAGTTGTGCACAAAACAAAACAGACAACAACCACATCAGATGACACGTACAAAATTACTAGGTTAACTAAAAAAAATCCAAAATTCAAAAATTATATGAACTCCACTAATTTAAAATAAAACATTACCTGATTCCTTCAAAATTGAAGCCATCAGGGTGCAACCAAAATTGAACCAAGAAAAAAATCAAATTGAATAAGGGACAAAAATTAAATATGAACCTCCAAAATCGAACAGGATACTCCGACCTAACCCTAAATTCAAATAGGATTGTCATGCCGATCTCTATTACTCCGGCCCAAACCTAAATTTGAATAGGATTGAAAGGAATAGGAATGAGTTTCTCGAAAAAAATATTTTTCAATTGAAAGGAACAGAGCTGATTTTTCAAGGAAAATGATTTATTATACGGATACATTAGCTGATGAATCGAGGAGAAGATGAATCGAGAAAGGAGATGGATCGAGCCGGGAGATGTGTTGAGCAGGAGATCGAAAAAGTTCTTGTCTTTCTTTTTGCGATTTCTTTCTTGCGTTTGAAGCTTTGAATTGCAGCGTTTATTTGGTGAAAGCTCACGTCTCTTTAAATTGGCAAAGCTAGGAATATTACAACGATTGGCAAAGCTTTAATTACAGCAATTCTTTAGGTTTTAATTTCGTTTGATTAAATCTAATCCATTAGATTAGATTAGATTAGATATAGTTGCTAGGATTTATTCTCATTTCTCACCCAAAGACCCATTCTCACCGGAACCCAACCATATATATATATATATATATTGAAGAAACTTTCTTATTTTTAGTAAAATATTATAATGATAACTGTTTTTTACTAAGTGATCCATACAAAAAGATGTTAGCAATCGAAATAAGATTACAAAGCAAATATATGGTGGCTATTCACAAAACATAGAATCAACTGAAAATAAAAAAATAATAATAATAATAATAATAATTATATTTGTAGAATAATAAATTTAAAATCATTGTCATACAAAAATGATAATTAAGGTACAAGTTTATTGAAAGTTTAAAAGAATATATTAATAATATGTGGGTAGAGATACATGGGAGAAAAATATATTTATTCTTTTTTACTCAATAATAAAAATAAATAATAATAATAATATTAATGTATTATTATTATAATAATTATTAATACTATTATTTTATTTTATTATATTATCAATATTATTATTTATTGTTTTATTACTATTTTTAGGAAAATAGAATTCGAATTCCGAGGGGTTGAGGTTGGGTTTGTATAAAATCTTTTATTCATAAATATGCCTTAGAATTCTATGAAAATCCATTCAAATCCACTTATAAAAGAAATCCATGAAATTCGTAAAATGTTTGAGAACACTGGATTTTCGTAGAATTCATAAAAATCTAAGTTGAGGAACAAAAATTTTGATGTATTCCATAGAAATCCAAATTGAGAACACCTATATATTTATGGAATTCTAAATTCCACTAAATTTTATGTTACCCCCTTATCCTCGATCATTTAACAATTCCTATTAATGGATGACAAACACTTGTGTTAGGCCAGATTAACGGGTCATGACCCGTTAGACCATCTGACCTGATATTATAATGTATTGATTTTTGTATTGTGATTTATTGGTTTTTCTACTGTAAAGTATTAGTTTTTCATAAATCACTGACCCGTGCTACGATGTATTGATTTTTGTACTGTGATTTATTTGTACTATGATGTATTAGTTTTTTATTATAATATATTAGTTTTTGCACTACAATGTATTGATATAAAATTTTGGCCTAACGAATGATCTGTTAGTCCGGCCTAACAAGAGTGTTGCTCATAATGGATCATTTGGGCGAAGCCGCTTCTGTAAAAATAAAGGAAATATATATATTTTAAATTTTTTATTTTAATTACTTTTATAATTTCCAAGAAAACTAACATTAATTGAAAAAAATGAGATCGGTCTCAGATTGATGAGATGGCTCAAGTTATTTCAGTTACAAGTTAGTTTTGATTCAGTCAACGGTTTTTTATTCAATCGGCCTATTACATATTTACAAACTGTAACTAATCATAAAATTTCAAAATATGAAACCGATTATTCACTAGTGCAAACACAGGCATTCTAGAACGGATAGAACAGGCATTCTAGAACGGATTCTGCTGCGTTCTATGCAGCCGTTCTAGATTGTCGGAGAATTCAAGAACGGATATTTTTTATCCGTTCTAGATTGTCTAACATTTAGAACGGATAAAATGTCCATTCTAAAATGTTTTATACCCGTTCTAAAAAGTCCAATTCTGGGTCTGCCCACGTTCTCTATAATACATTTTAGAACGTACAATTCTAATATACGTTCTAGAAGGTCTGACATTCTAGAAAGTATATTAGAAAATACGTTCTAGAATGTCATATTTTAGAACGTATATTAGAAATGTACGTTCTAGAATGTCATTATTCTAGAACGCATAAAGAAAATACGTTCTAGAATGTCGACCTTCTAGAACGAATATTCTTTTATACGTTCTAGAATAATGACATTCTAGAACGTATTTTCTAATATACGTTCTAGAAAGTCATATTTTTAGAACGTACAATTCGAAATATACGTTCTAGAGTGTGATATTTTAGAACATACAATTCGAAATATACGTTCTAGAATGTCATTATTTTAGTACGGATATTAGAGCTATACGTTCTAGAATGTCATAATTTAGAATGGATATTCAGATTGTACGTTCTAGAAAGTCAATATTTAGAACGGACATTAAAAAAATACCTTTAGAATGGATATTCAGATTGTACGTTCTAGAAAGTCAATATTTAGAACGGACATTAAAAAAATACCTTCTAGAAAGTAGAAAAAAATAATAAAAAAAAGAAATGAAAGCAGGTACACCAGAATTGCCAAATACCGGATATTTGAATATATTAATTATTGCAACAAAGTGAATAGTTTAATACAGATGAAATTAAAAAATAATCTAAATCCTTCTTTACCTCTACAATTTTCTCTAGAAAAGGAAAAAAGAAGAAAAAGAAAAAAAAAGTCAAAATAAATAGAAACCCGAGATGTGTTCTTACTTAGCCAAAAACAAAAGCTACTCTATTCCGTCCATGCTTGTGTATATCATCTGTATTCATTGGCATTTCACGAATCTGTGCACTATAGTACTGCTCGATGTCTCTTAAGATTTTGATGTCAAAAACAAAAGCTACTCTATTCCGTCCATGCTTGTGTATATCATCTATATTCATTGGCATTTCACGAATCTGTGCACTATAGTACTGCTCGATGTCTCTTAAGATTTTGATGTCATCGCATTTCACAAAATTTATGGCGCAACCCTACAACATCACCAGGTAACACAAATCACATCACAAATCACATCAGTACAAACGATTGCATATATATAGCATGTCTTAAACTAAAAGATATTAGATTATTGCTAATGATTAATTTAAAAAGAAACACTTCTAAGAAACACTTTACCCAAAATGAAGTAGAAATCCACATCTAGCTGTAAGTGAAGTTCAATAATTCTCACACATAACGCAGCTACACTGCTAAGTGCAATGTTATTGTCATGACTTATTAAGCACAATACATCAAGAAGCAAGTATTGTTACAACTTGAAGTCATCTTTCCGATATGAAACCGACAGAAGGAACTAAATATTAGGGATATTTGTTAGTTATTACACAAAACAATTCTATTATTTCCAAGTAAAAGCACAGTAAAACTAAACTGACAAAGACCGATGACTTTTGAAAACAATAAGGGTGTGTTTGTGTTAAATAATTCAGATAAATACGAAATTTCATGCTTCAATAATAATAATAATAATAATAATAATAATAATAAATCAATCAATCAAAATGGTTCATATTATTAACATTGGTAGAAAAACTAAAAACAAAACTAGCTAATTGAAATATAAATGGCAAAACCTTATTTTCACTATCTCCTGCAAAGGAGGCTCCATCACAATAACGTATCTTTACTCTGTTCCAGTTATAAAAATCTGAATGTTGAACAATTAGATGAAGAAAATCATGAAAATAATCAGGCAAAACAGGAATTTAAAATAAAAATTAGAAAAGAAAATTTTGCAAATTCGAACCTGGGTTTCCGGAAGCCTTGTTGCTGAGTATCCCTGAAAACGGAATTTGCTTTTCGAAATAATTCGACGATCCGCGTCTCGTCGTTTTACGGTACACACATGTTCTTATGTTATTGCACCACCCACCACCCTGCCACATATTTCAAAATATAATTTAAAAAAAAATTAATAAACTGAATTTTGGTTCAACAGCTACAGCTATAGACCAAATTGCCACAAACCTCTAAGTTGACGATCCAACTGTTTGCTCCTGACCCAAACCCGCGATCCAAGTGATACCCGGGTAATGACCCATCCAAACATACTGAGAATTTATGCAAAATCAAAGATAAGCATCTTACAATTGGATTCACATTTTAATTAACAGATTTTTACACAAATTATTTACAGATCATTCATTTGCTTAACAAGTGAAATAGCCAGCCGTAAAGACAGATCAGCAGAATTTAATACTCATACCCGTATTTGATGTGCCTATTTCATAGGTCAAGTAACATTAATGGAGATCTAACCGAGGAATGTTGTAAAGTATTTTTGCCGGGCATTTTAAAGTGTTTTTTAATATTTTGCATGTGTGGAATGCAAAAAGGTGGTGTTAATGTGCCAAACGCACGTTTGGGTGGAGAGGACTGTGACAAAGTATGTTAACAGGCCAAACAAAAACTATGTCATGTTATTATTTCAATTGTTTAATTAAAATATGTGGTAATACATTTATTAAATAGTTATTATTCTATTTACATGTATATTTTTATTTATTTATTTTAAAATTACTGTTCAATTTTTCGAAATTAACTACAAATGAACAATTAGTTAATTATAAAAATAAATTAGCTACCAGTAACGATACAAATATTATTATATTTACAGAAACTTGCTAGTTCATGCTTCTAGTTCTAGAGTAAGTGAATTCATATATATATATATATATATATATATGTGTGTGTGTGTGTGTGTGTGTGTGTGTGTGTGTGTGTGTGTGTGATATGTGTGCGTGTGTGTACCTTGTAAATCAGCAAAGATATTGATCTCATCAGGTCACCAACTGCTATGAAATCTCCTCTAGTTTGTACATGCAAGGCAAGTGTGAGACAGAGACTCTGATTTTCACATTCATAGTGCAACTCACGAGAGTTGTGGGTCCACTTATACAACTGAATCTTCTGATTAACTGCAGCAAGCAATTTGCCATTGAAGGCATTAAGGGAGTAAACAGCCCCTTTAGTTTCCGTCTCACAAATAAGCTCTAGGTTTTTATCTTCTACAACAAAAACTAATATCCGACCCTGAAATTATTTCAGAAAACCATTAGCAGACGAATACACCAATGAAATCTTTAGGGGAAAAGAAAAAAAAAGATGCTCATCTAACCCTGAAACTACTTCAAGTACAAGAGGAAAAAAGCATTTATCAATGTAAATACTTGAGTACAACAAAACTCAACCAGAAGAAAATAAATTGTAGGCAGACGAGTAACGGAATACAAACAAGTTAACAACCACCAGGGGTTGTGCAACAGGGCAAAAAGAGAAACCAAATCGACTCCTTTCACCTATACATGAACAATTGCATTTTCATATCGCCTGCCAATTTTTACTTTAAAAAAATAAAAACTTTTTTTTATTGATTCATCAAAATAATCTTAAGATGTTTAGAAAAAGTACCGACTGCTTGCTTACCGGTCGATTGGACTTGGTAAATGCCGAATGTGAAATGTCGACAAATTCCTACGTGCATCGTCCTCGCGATGCGAAGGGTGTGAAATTAGTATATCCTCGTCATCAATTAAGAGGTCCGGAGACGATTCAATGAATAGAGGAATCGAATCACGTCCACAGATGCCAAGCTAGCCTAAAAAGTAATTGCAGTGGAATGGAAAATAATTAAGTCTTTTGAGGCACAAATAGAGCAACCCAATCACTTTTTAACAAATAAGCTTCAATGAACTTAACCAAAGTATGGCATTCATAAGTAATAATTAAAAAAAAAAGCTAACTTTCAAAATTACAAAAAATGACCCCTGAGATAAGTAAAAACTTTCAAAATCCACATTTATAAAAATATAGCAGCTAGCCCCTTAATTTTCACTGAATCRAACTTCAGAGGTATCTTTTGTAAGGGATAGAGATCTGTTAGGTTGGCCTAACACAAGTTTTTGTCAACAAGATGAGAAATATCACGAGAGCAGAAAATTGCTCCAAACCTCAGAGGAAATTACTCCAAAGCCAGCTCGTCTCAGACACATCAATGACTCCATCATTAGTTTCTCGTCATCGATCATATTTAGAATTCCTCCGGCCTTAATCATCGAGTATTCACCCAAAACCTAGTACAACACAAAGAAATGCAACCATAATGAATACACTTAATAATATCCTAATTAACAAAAAAAATTTAAATCTTTTAAATTTTATTTTATTATATGCCCTTCTCTATCATATACTCAACAAGCCTATAATTTTAATTTAATCATTAAATGTTTAAATATATTAAACAACATGCTTATTGTTAAGTGAATTTAGAAAAGTGATCCCTAAAGCTTAATGTAATTACAAAATTGTTTCTTTTAACTAAAAAAACCTCTTTAAAATCTGCTGCTTTACAAACATCTCACACCACAGATTGTACAATAAAAAGGAGTCAATCAGCACACCGCATCTCCCAGTTTGTACTATAGAACAAACCAAATGTCAATATGATATTTGTATTTTAGAAGGACAATAATTACCATAATTCTTATTATTATTTCAATCAGACAGAAATAAATTTTCTCGGAATGCTATCCTACTATTAGACAAAACCGAAAGACACAAGAGGAACCCACATCAAATGGCATTTCTATTTAAATTCAAGGTCACAGTATAAGATCTTAATTCTGCGCACCAACTTCAGATAAACAATCGCATAGTCTCATGATATGATAAAGTGGCAAAAAAGGTCCCAAAAAAAGTAAGTCTAAATAATTCCATAAAGAAAATATCCCACAGGTTACTCATTTTCTTAAACAGTCAAAGGTTTTTGAAAATTAACACAAACAACAAGCAAAGAACATACAATCAAGCAAAGTATTAACACAAATAGAAAATGGCTAGAATCTCACATAAACTTGAAAATTCTTTTTCACATGAAAAATGTTTTTTTTTAAAGGAAAATTAAGGGGAAACTGATTTGAAACAAAAAAAAAACTTTTGCTTTTATTTTTTTTATTTCTGGCTATCGTAATCGAGGATTTCATCATCAGTAACGGACTTGGAGTGCTGAACTATAGATCCCCCAATAGAATTGATCCAATCCTCCTTCTCCTTCTCCGAATCGGCGATGAAGTATATCGTCTCGGTCCAAGTCGACAACTCGAACGCGAATTGGCGATGGAGCACGTTGTCGGCGCCCTTGACAGTGAGGCAAATTGGCTACCGGGATAACGCCACGTGGCTTGGAGGCGCGGGTGACCATCGATTCTTTGAACCAGAAGACCTTGCCCTATGCTTCAGGACGAACCTACGGCGGAGCCAGGTCTTGATGTACTCGCCTTGCTTCGTGAGCCAGCCGGCGCGCTCGGAGGGTCCCCAGAACTCCACGATGTCGTAATCGTCGGCGCCGGCTTGGACCGATCCCATCGCAGCTTGCCATAGACTCTCCATGGACTTGTGAATTTGGCGACGGAATCGATGAAACACAGAGAGAGAGGAAAGAGGGAGCTGTATCAAGGGCTGTGGGTACGGGGAGAGAGAAAGGGGAAGATAGGGTTGTGGAGAGAGAAAGGAAAATAACATTTGTATGAATAAAATTTTATTCTAATTATTTAAATAATGTATTTGATAGCTAGAACGTATAAATATTAATACGTCCTGGGATTCTTAATTTACCAGAAGGAATTATTATTTATACGTTCTAGCTATGACACATACTAGAACGTATATTAAAAAATACCTTCTAAATGTGGTCAGCCTCAAAATTTTCAGAACGTACATTTTAAGATCCGTTCTAGGATTACGATTTTAATTATAAAAATGCCACCGGACAGACATTCTAGAAGGTAAACGAAATATCCGTTCTAGAGTGTCTGTTTTAGAATGTGTTTTTTATACTAGTTATTATGTATGGGTATTATATATTCTTTGTGAATTTATAATTATAATAATATGAATTACAAACGTTTGTAGGAACCACATGCTGCTCAATGTTGCCCCACTTCACGCGTTTCTTGGAAATTCAAAAGAAACTTAACTGAAATATCAAAGAAAATCAACGTGGTTTGAATATTCAAAGGTTTCTGTAAAAAAACAAGGCTAGTCTAACAATTAATGCGTGGACTATAAAAATTCATCAAAAGGCATTTATTGTTTTCCAAATTCCCATTTTCATTCCTCTCTCAACCGAATTATGAACCTGTTGCTGCATCAAGTCTCTATTGCTTTGCTATTTCTCTTCTGCTTCCTCCTCACACTCACAAGCAGTAGCAATAATCCAACACATTTCACAGGCGACGTTTCTATCAGCTGCGGTTCCACTGGCACTTTTACAGCTCGGAATGGCAGGAAATGGGTTGGAGATGTAATGAAACCAAAGCTGCAAATACAAGGCTCATCAACAACCTCAACACTTAAAAAGAAGTTGATTTCTGCCGATCCAATTCCCCACAAGACAGCACGAGTTTCTCGTTCTCAATTTTCTTATGCATTTCAAGTGAGCCCAGGTCAGAAAATTCTCCGCCTTCACTTTAGTCCGTCTCCATACAATGGGTTTAAAGGGTTAAAGGACTTATTCACCGTCGAGGCCGGTGCTTTTACTTTGCTCGGTAACTTTAGTGCTTCACTTACTGCTGACGCTCTCCGTGTGAGTTCATTTTCCAAAGAATTCTGTTTAATCATACAAGAAAATGAACAACTCAATGTAACCTTTTCTCCGGAAAGTAGTCAGTCACTAGACACGTATGCTTTCATAAATGGCATCGAGATTATCCTTGTGCCTACGGGTCTTTCTTTTTATCAAGATGGAGATATTGGAGTGAAAGTGGTTGGTCAAAAATCTCTGGTCTATGTTGATCACCACACTGCACTTGAATTAATCCACCGACTCAATATTAAGCACATTTCTGTCCAGTCTACACTAGTACAGAAACTGCCAATCCAGAAGGGTAATTCTGCCTATCCAGGACGTCTTTCTATGCCTTCTGTAGTGACATAGTTCTAGAAAGTCTGTACTTTCGAGAACGTCTTTTTTTACCCTTCTGGATTGGCAGACTTTCTAAAAGGGTAAAAGAAAGGCGTTCTAGAAAATAATTTTTCCGTTCTAGAATGGTACCATCCCATGTTGATCCGCCACTTTCCAGAACGGTATTTCCAAATACCGTTTTGGAAAGTATAACTTACCATAACGGTATTTCCAAATACTGTTTTGGAAAGTCGCACTTTCTAGAACGGTATTTAGAAATACAGTTTTGGAAAGTCCATTTACTAGAACGGTTTTACAAAAGTTACCTTTTAGAAAGTTTAAAAAAATTTAAAAAAAAATGAAATGAAAGCAGGAATACAGCAATATCAATAATAATAAATATTGTGATTATATTAATTATATCACTAAATTTCAATAAAATCTAAGAAACAACAAACTAAAACTAATATTAATACAATAATATTTTTTATTCAACTATACGAAATCAAAAAAAAAAAGATAAAGTCTTCCTCGGTTACTTTAGCTTTATCAAGAGCCACTTGCACTACCTGCACACATAGATCATATACCATGTCGCGTTTAAAAAACATAAGTAGAACATATCAAGATCAATAAATAACAAAACAATAAAATAAATGAAAATAAATAATAAAAATTGCAATTAAGTAAGAAAAAAAAAAGTCTTAAACCTGGTCAATCAACACACTTATACTTTACAATGATGTATGGAAATACCATCACATCGATAACAACATAAGACACTTGTACATCATTATTTACAGGGAGCCAATTAATGCCCATGTAATATGACAAGGAAATGAGTAATAATCACTTCTACCACATGAAAATAAAAAGGCAAGTCTAAAAGTCACTAATATAATTGATTGCCCACATCTTATATATTTCATTATTATTCCGTTAATTAAGAAAAAAGGCAGCCAAGGATTGTTCTCTTTGTCTCGTACCTCGTGTGGATATGTCAAGGTAGAAGCGAATATTTTTAAACTGAGGACGCTACAGCAACATCACTAGCACAAAGTTTATCCGTTGTGGTGTTAGCTGCCATTATTTTTATAAATTCATTCACATTAGATCATTCTTCACTATTGAAAGTTGAATTGAAGATGAATGCTTAGGAAATAAGAATTAGAACGCATTTAAGGCAGAATATAGCGACCACAAACCTCGATCAGCGAAATAACTTTTTATCTTCTCATAAGTTGGAAACTGATTCGCTACATGACTAATGCTGGCTAAAGCTGGCACAAGACCAATGCACGATCCAAGAAAATCCAAAAAAAGGACAGGTCAATCCAGTGACGATCTTTTTCGAAAATATGATATCTGCCTGATGTTAAGAAATAGATAATAATCTATATAATCCTCAAATACCCTCCTCGTGCACAATTCGTGACAAGGCAAATAGTGTGCTCCTATAAGGCACCACACCTTTTCTCATTCCTTGTGTCTGCATGACAGATAAAACAAACATCAGATTTAGCATTTGCCTGGATACTTAAACTTAGCTGGATCTAAGCAGCTCGCATTAAATCTAAATAAAACCCATTTTCTATAGAAATAAATAAACAATAACAATAACAATAACAATAATAATAATAATAACAACAACAATAATAATAATAATAATAATAATAATAATAATAATAATAATAATAATGGGGTAACTCTAAAGGAAATTCGAGAAAGGGGTCTTTCTTTCCCTTTTCTCAATTCCTCTCATCTCTACCCCTTTTACAGGAGCTGTCTATAATTACACACCCACAGTTTTCATATATAATCTTTTTTAATTTTTGTACTTAGTATTTTCTGTTTCTATGGATTTGACTTGTCAAGCACTTGTGGAGGCAAATGAGAACCAATCGTCGCCGCCGGCCTATGTGTCCATAGTGGATCCTTTCCTCGTTGAGGCTCTCCAGAACCCTCGTCATCGTCTAACCATTCTTCGAATGGAACTCGATGCACAAACGTTTTTACAAAATCCCAATCTGCAGCAGGTCGAATTCTCCCACTTCCCCACTTCATACCTCCGTCTCGCAGCACATCGTGTCGCTCAGAACTACGGTTTAAAAACCATGGTTCAAGACATCGTGGGTGGCCAAAGTATCCGGATCTTGGTTCTAAAGAAGCCTGATAGCAAGCTTCCTACAGTCTTCTTATCGGACGTTCCAGCTAAAGTGTCGGAAAATGATAAACTCGGTCAAATTAAAGTTGTCATCAGACCAAGGCCCAAATCTTCCTCCAACGATGCCAGTGGGCTTGGGCTAAAACGCAATCAAGTAAGATCTGTGGAAGAGAGGAAGGAGGAGTATGACAGAGCACGAGCTTGTATTTTTCGTTAAAAAAAATTCAGAATAAAAAAGATGACACAATTAATGGTTTGTAAATAAACGAATGTTCACCATTATCAATGCTCCTATCAAAAGATCATATTAATCACACGAACAACCATTTTGGAATAAAATAAACAAATTCAAAATTTGACTTCAGAACTTTATGAAATAATTTTACAAACCTGCAAACCACCATAGGTGAAGATACGGAGAAACTTAAAGTTGGTAACAGCAGCAACCCAAGCACTTCTATGTGATATTGCTCTAACTTCTTCCCCTTCAAATCGCATAGACCACTAAGTTTGCACAAGGAAATCAACATAAGCTAACTAAAGGCAACCATTTCAGCATAAGTCCAGTGGAATTTAAAAAAAAGAAAAGAAAAAAGAAGAAGCTTATTCACCAATGGTCCTTGCAAGAAGATATTACTCTATAGAAATAAGAAAATGAAGATGGCTAACCTCATTATTATTTGCCTAGCTACTGAAAGGACGATACATAAGCGTGCTCATATTCTTCTTGTATTTGCATAGATTGACAAATACACCCCCGTTCTCATTTATAGAAGAGATTGTGAAACTAAAATAGCCAATCATTGTAAGAACAAGTGGGCCACTACTGGTATCATGGAAATTTGTCTGCCATTAAACCATGTACACTAATTGAACATAGGATTATATTCAGATATCATTCTATTATTATTATAGATGGCTCACCTTTACACAATACAGAACAGTACCATAATAAAATTGTTGGCCAGCAGTGACTGTGAGCACATCGGTACGTGGTGGGATGTCGATAGCTTGATCCGGTTCAGGGTAAGGTGGGTAGAAATTCGCAGCAAACATTTGAAAACTCGAGTTGAGCTTCAAAGCTTGATCCAAATAGCTTTTTTCTAGTTCCAGGGTCTCGGACACAGCCTTCACTAGCTCCTTGGCTAATTTCCAGGTTTTTTCGGTGTATACCAGCAGAACATTCCTGTAATGAACATACATGTGTAAGAGCATCTAGGAATGTTAAATTCAAAAAAAAAGTAACAAATGGCAAAAGAAAAAAAAAACTGTGGCAAATTAAATACTTTACATTGTCAAGAGCATCAAATTTTAAACATTGATTTAAACATGTGTAAGAGCATCTCCGATTCTCCATTGTTTGTGAATGTTAAGAAATTTAAAACTCCCCCCTTTAAATATGGTTTCCAATCTTTCTTTTTTCCTTTCAAATTATGATTTTGTTTCAACAACCTTTTGGTCCTTTTACTAACATGGTATAAGCTCTTTAATCACATATATTACCCGAACACTTCAATAATTTATTTTCAAAATAACATCCAATTAACATCTTATCAGCCCAAAAAACATTTTATATAAAACTTAGGAGCTTGTAAGATTTTTATCATAATAACCTCAGCCAAACACCCTCTAAAGCAGTACATACAAACATTTGAATTAATGTCGAGAGAGAAATTAATAATGATGAAATATAAGTATTGCTAGAAATTAATTAATAGTACCTTAAGACTTGGGGTTTAGAGGGGCAATGAAATTCAGGGTGGACATAAAGCTTAAGGTAATCCCTCCACAAGGTGAAGGTCTTGTTTAAAGTGGTTGAGAAATTGAAATTACCGCACTTTATGGGATCTGAAGCACTCTTGACCTCATATTGCTTCTTTTCACCATCTCCCAAATTGAAAAACTCCCTGCTTGAGCTACAAACAATTTTCATCAATTCCTCTGCTATACCATGATTCACAAGATGCACCCACACATAACCTAAACACACCCACCAGTTAATTACCCAAAAAATCCATTCACGAGAGGAACAATCACTTATAAAAAAAAAGTCATTAATCAGAAGTAGAAATGTGAAATAATTGTCCAATCATCTTCTCATCTTGTTTAATCTTATAATTCCGGTGAAGGAGCAAGAGTGTGACGGAATTAACATTTACTTAATAAATGTGGCATAAAAATGATACTAAATGTTGAAAGAGCATGATTCCAGATTGGTTATTGCCCACAGTAGGGAACATATTTAAATTTAGAGAGCTTGGAATTCAATAAACTTAAAACAAAATTCCTACGTGGAGTTCCAGATTAGTTCAAAACGTGCATTATATATGGCTGAGATCTTGTCGTGCATATCGAGAGTAATATTATTTACCTTGGAAGCATTCCCGACGAGTGCACTATTTAGCTTCACACTTCTCTGTTCTGCATCATATTCCCCTTTCTGCAGAGTAAAGTAGCAACAACACATATATTATAAGAACATAAAAATACTCAAGAAAACTACACGAATCTGCATGTTTTCATAAGAGACAAGAAAATATAAGAGATTACTTCATATAGGAAAGCCTCGAAATAGAACCATAAATAAAGAAAAAGTAATAATTCCCAAAACCCAAACAAATGAGTTTTGCAAGGGAAGAAAGGAAACTCACTTCATGCTTAGACACTAGCTAATTCTATTTCCATATAATTTCTAATAACAAAAACACAATGGCATACCTATCAGCCATTTAATCAATTTCAGAACGTGAATGATAAATGAAGTGACTTGTGCAAATTAGTTTGAATTCACTTCTCAGTAACAGCAAAGAGACTTGCATCTAATTACAAAATACAAATTATAATTAATCTCAACTATTTCTCATACAATATTGCAATAAATGTTACAACAAATGCATATGTATATTTTTGCACCATATATCACCAAACTTACAATTTACAGAATCAGGCAATTAATGGCCTAAAACCCATAGACTATGTATTTTTCTTCTTCTTTGATAAACGCGGGAATAATAAATTAGAATATGCAGGAAAAGAACATAATGTCTGAAACACACACACACTTCACTTCAATAACCCAATCAGAGACATTGTACTATAGGAAGCAATAAATATAAATAAATAAATAAACGACGGAGTACCTGAACTTCAACGAGACCAGTGCTCTGAGCAATACTAACTTCAATCGTATCGTCGAGCTTAGTTCGCCAATGTCCACTCCCATAGTGCATCGGCTCGCCGCTGCTTGATTTCCAAGTCTTAGAAGCTATCACTGGCTTTAAATCATTGGAAAAAAAAGCTCAAATTCAGTTTAATTTCTATCCAATTTCAAAAGCGTAATATATGAGAAAGAGAGAGAGTATCTTGTGTATTTTCCGAATATCACCAAAACTATTTGCCATCTTTGTGTATTTTCCGAATACCTAATGCTTGTCTCTACCGTTGAAACAAACTGAAAAAAAAACAAAAAACAAAAAGATATAATAGTACCAAAGTCATAGTATTGACAAGTACTAAGAAATAGATACTCGACCGATTTCACCTTGTTCAAGCGAAAGGGGATCGACGGAAGAAGTTTTTGAATTGGCCACAATTGTAGCTCATTTTTTAAAATTACTACCTGGGTTATCATCAACAAGATGTGGGGAAGATTGGTGCACATCCAATTTGGCCGGAAGGACGCCGGCCGGTGTTTTGCCATTTTTGTTCAAATGGGGATCGGAGCCCATTTTTACGAAATTCCGTCAATTTTCATGAGTGAATATGGGGAGGACAGGATGGAGGCCGTCATGAGGAGGTGGTGGCCGCCGCTCAAGGCGGTGGCGGAGAGAGGAGGAAGACGAGGCGTTGTTTGGAAGAGAAGGCGCAGAACTTCTCAGAGACGACAAGGCGGAGGAATGAAATGTAAGTAGTTGTGTTAAAATTATTTTATTTTTAACTTTATTTTTATTTTTATTTTTATTAATTTAATATTTTAATTGGAAAAGACTTTCAAGAACGGTATTTTAATTACCGTTCTGTATCGAGGGACTTTCAAGAACGGTTTTAAAAAATACCGTTCTGGAAAGTAGAAATATGGGCGGCAAAAAAATTTCATTTACGCGGTATTGAATTGGATAAGACTTTTGAGAATGGTATTATAAAAACCATTCTGGATTGACGTAAATTCCAGAACGTTATTCAAATAACGTTCTGGAAATGTACACTTTCCAGAACGGTTTTACAATACCGTTCTGGATTGACTCATAATCCAGAACGGTTTTTTCAATACCCGTTCTGGAATGTATACTTTCCAGAACGGTATTTGAATAACGTTCTAGAAAATCATCTATCCAGAACGTAATTTTAAATACCGTTCTAGAAAGTCTAATCCAAAACAGTATTTTAAATACCCTTCTGGATGCACCAGGATGTTCTGTTCTAGAATGCAGTTTCTGCACTAGTGGTAGTTAGCTATTGTACAGGGGTAGCGGGTTCTTATGTCATGGGTCTCATTATTCCAGCTCGATGCCAAGTGGAAGCTTAGTATTGAATGTTGGGCTTTATGGTTTTAGGATTTAACGGGCTAATATGGGTTTTTATGGGGTCCCGACGGACTATATTACAGAAAGAATTATAGGCCAAGGCGTATTCTGGTAATTTAGCGAGAGATCTATTATTTATGAGAATTTAACACACAAGAGAGAATCCTAATTTAAGTTTGGTTGTGATATTTATGGTATTATAGTTGGAGAGGGAACCCTAGTTTGGGGAACACTTCTCTTATCTATATAAAGAGGACTCATGCCTCATTATTTTATTTTAAGTTGATTTGACCTTTGAGCTCTCGAATATCTCTCGTACTCGCTAATTTAAGCACCAGAGGGCCTACGCCGGGGCCGTCCACCACCTTGGGTTAGGTTTTATTTTGCAGGATCGATCAGGTCGTCAGGAGGCTCTTGGAGATCAATCAGGTCGCTGTGACATTTATTTGAAATTGTTTAAGTCATTGATTTCATATTTCAGGTCAGTACACCATATTCTTGAAACACAAATTTTCTTGGTCGCATCAAGTGGCGCTGTCTGTGGGAAAGAGGGACATGGAGTCCTTTCAAAAGACATTAGAATATTCGCAAATGCAATATGAAATGAAGAACCATTGCCACGTAGGGTCC
>BMAC01000012.1:1634781-1683932 GCA_014905375.1 Phtheirospermum japonicum
TATATATATATATATATATATATATATATATATTACATAGCTGTACACATATATATATATACAATCTGCCATGTACCTCACGACGGAGAAGGAGCAGCTCCGGCGACGAAGCAGCAGGCTACGGCAAGCGGCGAAGCGGCGTCGGGGATATCGGAGTCGGCCCGTCTCTTAGCACGATGGCGCTTTGGCGACAGACAGCGGCGATGCAGCGACGCAAGCGGCCGGTTCTTCTCGAGCGACGGCCTGACAGCAAGGGTGGCGGAGATGGCTGTAACACCGGCGAGACGCAGCAGCGTCAGGTGCTCCGGCGACTAAACGAGCAGCGTTCGAACGGGCAATGGCATGACGTTTCCAACGACGGCGGATTATCTCACGGTTCTACTAGACCAATCCACCATAATAAAATAACTTCATCAGGACCATACCTATGCAACTAGCATGGGATAAAAGATATGGAATGCCAATAAGTATAAAAGATATTATTACGAATAAAAACCGATTGTGTTACAAGAAAATGGTCAGACCACAGCCACAAGTTGGCTTGTCGGTCACCTTATTCTAACATGTTTGCCCTTATACAATTCAACACAAAATTCTAATGTCCGATATTTATTGCTCGGTTTTCTTTTAAGAATGGTAAGCACTCTTTAGAAGCCAATGGATGGTGATGTTTCTCTTCAAACAAATAGATTAAGTATCCGCTATTCCCATCCAGTCTCGTTACGAACCTAACTTTGCACCCAACTCTATTTGTTACCTGACGCCTAATTTGATGTTCAACAACTACTGGTGTTGCTGCTCTTTTTGGTGTGAGGGATACACTTGTTGTGGTTGCCATTTTTTCTCAAGGTGGGTTTCTCTTACTCTCGTTCTTGTAGCTTTGTTTAAAGCACAGTAGATACTGCCAAACAACTACACCATCATCTGATTTTATTTTTGTGCTATGACGGGCATCAAAACCAACCTCCTTGGCATAAGACTTGTAAAACTGTATAGATTCATCCAATCTTTTGAATTTCGGATTAACATAAGGTTTAATTGCATCTTCACATATCGGAACCCAATATTTTGTAGAGCTAGGTGTCATGACCATAGTTTGTCGAACAGGCTCACAATTGTGGGAAAAACATTCTCACCTGCAAAATCTCGCATTCAATCAGTGCATAAAATAGTACATGCCACATATAACACGATAGAAAATTACTTGAAACTTCTTAACACATGCAAAACACCATTCAGCACGGACGTGCACAAGGGAACGCATTAATGTGCACAAACGGACACTGAATTGTACACAAAATAAATCACGCTTGCATCAGACGATAACCGCATCATACGATGACACTCACAATTTTTTAAGACTTCATGACATGTGCAAAACATCATTCAGCACGAACGTGCACAAGGGAACATATTAATGTGCATAAAATGACACTGAGTTGTGCACAAAATAAATCATACGACAACCACATCAGACGACGACACTCATAAATTTTTTTAAGACTTCATGACACGTGCAAAACATGATTCAACACGGACGTGCACAATGGAACACATTAATGTGCACAAACTGACACAGATTTGTGCACGAAACAAATCAGACGACAACCACACCAGACGACACGTACATAATTTTACCAAGTTAACTCAAAAGAAATCCAAAATCAAAAATCCAAAAACTATATGAACTCTACTAATATAAAATAAAATATTAACTGATTCGTTCAAAATTGAAGCCATCAGGGTGCAACCAAAATTGAACCAAGAAAAAAATCAAACTGAATAAGGGACCAAAATCGAATAGGAACCTCCGAAATCGAACAGGATACTCCGACCTAACCCTAAATTCGAACAGGGTTGTCACGACGATCTCTATAACTCCGGCCCAAACCTAAATCCGAGTAGGATTGAAAGGAATATGAATAAAGGAACAAAGCTGATTTTTCAAGGAAAAGGATTTATTATACGGATAAATTAGCTGATGAATCGAGCAGGAAATGAATCGAGAAGGGAGATGGATCGAGAAGGGAGATGAATTGAGCAGGAGATTGAAAAATTTATTGTCTTTCTTTTTGCGATTTCTTTCTTGCGTTTGAATCTTTTAATTTCAGCGTTTATTTTGTAAAAGCTCACATTTCTTTAAATTGGCAAAGCTAGGAATATTACAGCGATTGGCAAAGCTTTTAATTGCAACGATTCTTTAGGTTTTAATTTCGTTTGATTAAATCTAATCCATTAGATTAGATTAGATATAGTGGCTAAGATTTATTCTCATTTCTCACGCACGGACCCATTCTCACCGGAACCCAAACCTATATATATATATATTGAAAAAACTTTCTTATTTTCAGTAAAATATTATAATGAATTTTTTTTTTTATTAAGTGATCCATAAAAAAAGATGTTAGCAATCGAAATAAGATTACAAAGCAAATATATGGTGGCTATTCACAAAACTTAGAATCAACTGAAATACAAAATAATAATAATCATATTTGTAGAATAATAAATTTAAAATTATTGTCATACAAAAATGATAATTAAGGTACAAGTTTATTGAAAGTTTAAAAGAATATATAAAATAATATGTGGGTAGAGATACATGGGAGAAAAATATATTAATTCTTTTTTACTCAATAATAAAAATAAATAATAATAACAATGTATTATTATTATAATAATTATTAGTACTATTATTTTATTTTATTATACTATCAATATTAATATTATTGTTGTTGTTATTACTATTTTTAGGAAAATGGAATTCGAATTTCGAGGGGTTGAAGTTGGGTTTTGTATAGAATATTTTATTCATAATATGCCTTAGAATTCTATGAAAATCCATTTAAATTCACTTATAAAAGAAATTCATGAAATTCGTAAAATGTTTGAAATACTGAATTTTCGTAGAATCCATTAAAATTTAAGTTGAGAAGCACAAAATTTGATGTATTTCATAAAAATCCAAATTGAGAACACCTATATTTTTTTGGAATTCTAAATTCCACTAAGTTTTATGTTGGGACACCCCTTAGACTAATTCTCCATCATTCAACAATTCCTATTAATGGATCATGTGGGCGAAGCCGCTTGTGTAAAAATAATTAAATATATAATTTAAATTTTGTATTTTAATTACTTTTATAATTTCCAAGTGACTATCATATTTGTTTAAAAACCACTTGCAAAAAAAATTAATATTAATTGAAAAAAATGAGATCGGTCTCAGATTGATGAGATGACTCAAGTTATTTCAGTTACAAGTTAGTTTTGATTCAATCAACGGTTTTTGATTCAATCGGCCTATTGCATATTTACAAACTGTAACCAATCATAAAATTTCAAAATATGAAACCGATTATTATGTATGGGTATTATATCATTCTTTGTGAATTTATAATTATAATAATATGAATTACAAAACGTTTGTAGGAACCACTTGCTGCTCAATGTTGCCCCACTTCACGCGTTTATTGGAAACTCAAAAGAAATTTAACTGAAATATCAAAGAAAATCAACGTGGTTTGAATATTCAAAGGTTTCTGTAAGAAAACAAGGCTAGTCTAACAATTAATGCGGACTAAAAAAATTCATCAAAAGCCATTTATCATTGTTTTCCAAATTCCCACAATTAGTCCTCTCTGTTGTTCACAACAAACCAACAGAATTATGAACCTGCTGCTGCATCAAGTCTCTATTGCTTTGCTATTTCTCTTCTGCTTCCTCCTCACACTCACAAACAGCAGTAATAATCCAACACATTTCACAGGCGACGTTTCTATCAACTGCGGTTCCAGCGGCACTTTTGCAGCTCGGAATGGCAGGAAATGGGTTGGAGATGTAATGAAACCAAAGCTGCAAATACAAGGCTCATCAACAACCTCAACACTTAAAAAGAAGTTGATTTCTGCCGATCCAATTCCCCACAAGACAGCACGAGTTTCTCGTTCTCAATTTTCCTATGCATTTCAAGTGAGCCCAGGTCAGAAAATTCTCCGCCTTCACTTTAGTCCGTCTCCATACAATGGGTTTAAAGGGTTAAAGGACTTATTCACCGTCGAGGCCGGTGCTTTTACATTGCTCGGTAACTTTAGCGCTTCACTTACTGCTGACGCTCTCCGTGTGAGTTCATTTTCCAAAGAATTCTGTTTAAACATACAAGAAAATGAACAACTCAATGTAACCTTTTCTCCGGAAAGTAGTCAGTCACTAGACACGTATGCTTTCATAAATGGCATCGAGATTATCTCTGTGCCTACGGGTCTTTCTTTTTATCAAGGTGGAGATATTGGAGTGCAAGTGGTTGGTCAAAAGTCTCTGGTCTATGTTGATCACCACACTGCACTTGAATTAATCCACCGACTCAATATTAAGCACAGTTCTGTCCAGTCTAGTGGAGATTTTGACGACGCGTTCCCAATGTGGGCTTTGCGAAAAGCAGACAAGGTCAAAAACGAAACCTGGAAGATATCAGTGGATGTGGGATTTAGGTACATGATCAGGCTTCATTTCTCAGAGATGGGGCTCAAAGTTGCTGCGTCTGGTGAAGTGGTGTTTAAAGTCCTCATCAATGAAATTCCTGCTCAGACTAATATTGACTTAGTAAAAGAAAAGGACGATGAAAATAAGATTCACCGTTATAGAGACTATGTGGTGATGATGAGAGGGCAGAGAAAGGTGGGTAAACGTGATCTCTCGATTTCTTTGCAGTCATACGATGATCTCATTTCCGGGCAAGGACTCCTCGTTGGATTTGAGATATTTAAGTTGAGCAATCCTGACAATAGTCTTGCCGGTCCCAATCCCTTGTCTCTGGCTCAGGGTTCACAATCCAAGACTACCCTAGTTTTGCTCTCGGTTTTCCGTCGTAGAAATGCATTTGCATTTGTAGCGATAGCTGTAATTTCTCTGGTAAATATAGTTGTTCATAAATTGCGGGAGCATTCGGAAGCTAATAGTACCGAGGAGGAAAACAAGCCTTCAGCCAGGGCCGAAGGGCTCTGTCGCCGTTTTTCACTCGTTGAGATTCAATTGGCCACTAGAAACTTCAGTGACGGACATTTAATCGGAAGAGGTGGATTTGGCAAGGTCTACAAAGGCCTCATCGACAGGGGACAGACGACTGTTGCTGTGAAGAGGCTAAAACCAAACTCCATGCAAGGGAAGCACGAGTTTCTGATGGAGATTGAAACACTGTCGGAGCTACGACATGTCAATCTAGTTTCCCTAATTGGTTATTGCAACGAGCACAGAGAGATGATCCTTGTGTACGACTATATGGCCGGCGGTACTCTGTCTGACCACCTCTACAAGCTATCAAGGGCGAGCAACAGCTCTTATTCTCTCACCTGGAAGCAACGTCTTAGTATCTGCATTGGAGCTGGTCGGGGATTAGACTATCTTCACACTGGCCATGGAGTCATACACCGTGATGTGAAGACTTCTAACATCCTGCTCGATGAGAATTTCRTAGCTAAGGTTTCTGATTTTGGTCTGGCCAAACACGAAGATAAAAGCAAGTTATTACAAAGCCATATCAGCACGAGAGTTAAGGGCACAAAGGGTTACTTAGACCCACATTATCTCCACACACGTAAACTAACAAGGAAAACTGATACGTACGCTTTTGGCGTGGTGCTTTTTGAAATACTGTGTGGGCGACCAGCGGTGGATTTAAGTGTGGCAGAGGATGAGCATATTTTGACCATATGGGCCCGTGATAAAATTAATGAAGGAGAGGTTGATCAGATAGTGGCTTCGAGCCTGAGAGAGGAAATGTCATCGGCTAGCCTGAATACATTTGTGGGGATTGCTGAAAGATGCTTGCGTGATGATCCGAAGAATCGGCCAACGATGTCCCAAGTCGTGCAACAACTTGAGCTTGCACTCGAGCAACATGACAACAAACAAGTGTTGGTGGTGAATGAGACAGCAAGTGCTTCTGACGACATCCGTTCGAGTACTAGTGATGGAAGGGATTCTGCCAGCACAGGGCAATCCCCAGTGGCTTCTATACGAGCATCATATCTGACATCTCCACCTGAAGATCAAACAAACAGCCAAGCGGTTAATGATATGCTTCCATCTGTAAGAAGATCCACAGCGCGTAAGCCATTACGATTCTGGCAGTTGGATGCAATTTGGAACAGATTTAAGCCATCCAAGAAAACCGATACGCTAACAGGTACGACCACAATAAGAGTCGATGAAACTTGCTTATTCACATGGGGTGTTAGTAACTTCAAGAGTTTTTTGTTTAATTTCATTCTCTCTCTCTCTCTCTCTTTTTTTTTTTTAAATATGAACAAACCTTAATGACGTTTCAATGTGAAAATTTGTCTCTTATCATTTTCTGAAATGTATATAATTTATGGAAATTGCAGAAATTTGGGATGAAGTAAACATAAGATCGACCAAGTATGATTGGGATATGATAGCAGCGGCCACCAGTTATTTCTCTACTGCCCGTGAAGTTGGACGAGGCGGGTTTGGTTCCGTTTATATGGTTAGTTTGTAGACTGACTCACTCTACTCTTTTTCCTTGTAACAGAGGAATAGGATGTTAAGTTGCTAATGAAACTATATATCTTGTGTAGGGTGTGTTACCTAATGGACAGTTAGTTGCTGTTAAAAGGCTTTCGCCATCTTCCACACAAGGCCTCAGCGAGTTTAGAAACGAGATTCATTTCCTTCCCAATCTTCAGCATCTGAACATCATCAAACTACTTGGCTATTGTATTCGTAGAGAAGAAAAGTTGCTTGTATATGAGTTCATGGAGAACAAAAGTTTAGATACTTTTTTAAGAGGTTGGTAGATTCTTATTCTTATTATTAATTTTTAATTACATGCTCCATTGAAAAAAAAAAAGAAAAAGATAACAAGTTATAGACTCCAGATTTCTTTATTTCATATTATAGTTTAAGAATCGAGTGAACTAACCTTTTTACTCATAGATGACCAAGTGCAACGGCACCAACTCCTCCAATGGGAAGTACGGTTCAAAATCATAAAGGGGATTGCGCGAGGAGTTGTTTATCTCCATCAAGATTCAGGACTCAGAGTCATTCACAGAGATATCAAACTAAGCAATATTTTACTGGACACTGATATGAATCCTAAAATTTCCGACTTTTCCATTGCTAGGACTTTGGTTGAAGCTTGTTCTGAATTGGAAACCCTAGTAGCTGGGACCTTGTTAGTCTCTCTCTCTCTCTCTCTCTCTCTTTCACCCTCTCCCTGTTTTCTTTTTCTTTCTTTTCTGATTTTATGTTGAAGTCAGGAATGACCGTGCTATTTCAATATTTGCATATGCAGAGGTTATATTTCTCCGGAATCTTGCATACGCGGTTTGTATTCAGTAAAGTCGGACGTGTACAGCTTTGGAATCGTAATCCTTGAAATCGTGAGTGGCATGAGAGTGATTCAGTATTATTCGGATGTCATCACGAGCCTTCATGACCATGTAAGTATTCTTTGAGATGTTTTACATTATGTGTATGGATTATAAATACATTGGAAATGGCATGTAGTATAAGTGTTCAACTCGTATAGTTACTAACTAGGTATTGGTTTGTATTCAGGCATGGAAGCTTTGGAAGGAAGGGAGAACATATGATCTGATAGACAAGTCACTTGAAGGCGCATTTCTAGAGGACGAAGTTCTAAGATGCATTCAAGTTGGTGTTTTGTGCACCCAAACGGAACCTAATCACAGACCGGCAATGCCGTCTGTGCTTAAAATGTTGGAAGGAGACGAGCCGCTAGTGGAGCCACAACAGCCATCATCGTCATGGCCTCAATATGAAAGAGAATATTCACCACTGTACAGTGATGCGACATTTGAACTTGATGATACACTGGAAAGATAGGTCGTCAAAATAGCTGGAGACAATTCACTATGTAACTTTCAAAGGCGCGCAGAGGCGCGCGCACACACATAATGTCAGTGCACATCATCAGAAACTGAATCAAATTTGGTGCTCATGACTTTATCATATTCAATAACAAATCATGAAAAGAGGACGAGTTTTGGCTAATTAATTGTATGGCGTGTACTACTAAATATTTCGACTAATCCATACAATATACTTAATTTTTCTGACATATCTTTGTGTATCCAAATATGAATTGATAACCTTTGTTGTCCCAATGTTATTAGGGCAGCATTTTTTACTTTTTATTATTAATGAAGGTGGGTTTAGTTTATTACTTTTCCGATTTAACATAAGTTGTTACTTCTAAAATTATGAGACATGGTCACATGTTGATCAATATTCGATAAGAATTATTAGCCTATAATATAATAAGAACCCATAAAATTGATATATAATTGTTGTTACATTGTATTTATTAAAACAAAAGAAAAACAATGATGATAAAAGAAGTTTATGTTATCATTTTCTTTTGTGATATATATATATATATATATGATTAGCTATATGTGAGAACCAATTCCATAGGTGGAAACTTAATAACTGCTATATTACATTATAATATGTGATATTAATTTAAATAATGCAAAAAGCTATTTATATTTTCACATTGAATTTTATCATTATCTTAATTAGCATTTACATGATTTTTAAATAGTATCACATTCTAATATAATAAGTTTTTAGGTTCCTACACTCACTCTCTCTCTCTATATATATATAGAGAGAGGTGAGTTCACATGACATATAGGGGTGGGTTCAAATGAAAACCAAGTCCTTATATGCGAACCTGCGAACTAAGTGCTTTTATTATATATCAATAGTGTTTTTACTATACAATCACACTGTTTTATTAATATTTCAGTTATATACACCAGTAATGTTTTTATTATACAATCCCAATACTTTTAATTAAATATGGAAATACACAAAAAAACCTGATCCATACATTTAATTAGATTTAAGGCCCATAATTGACCCTAAATTCACATAGAGACATGACATTTGAACCTAATCACACACACACACACACATATATATACACACACACACACGAGGACTGTTGAGTCATTATACCCTGCACCTTGGTGCACCTTGCAAAATGCACTTATCATTTAATTTATCATCGTATATATATGACATATATATATATATATATATATATATATACACACGAGGACTGTTGAGTCATTATACCCTGCACCTTGGTGCACCTTGCAAAGTGCACTTGTAATTTAATTTATCATCGCATATCTCCCCTATATATTAATGCAAAATCCTCATATCATATGTGTCTGTTTCACACACTCGTTAGCTTTGGAAAAAAATATTGTGCTTCGGTGTCATCCGAACCTAATGTTTACCTAATTTCGTATTTTTCTTTTATTATATTTTATTTAATTTAATATTTTCCTAATATTATATTTTACCTAATTCAATATTTTTATTTTATTACATGTTACGTAATTTAATGTTTTCTTTATCATATTTTGCCTAATTCAATATCTTATTTTTAAATTTTTAAATAGTTATTTAAAAAAATGAGGTATATAATATTATTAAAAAAGATAAATAAATATAAAAAACTTAAATTTCTTTATCTAATCCTGATATAATGAATTTAAAATAAAATTAAAAATATATGTGAAAAACTATTGTTACGCAAAAAGAAAAAAGAAAAAAAAAAGAAGGGAAACAAAAAAGATAAAATAAATAATAATAAATTATTACGTTTAGAAAAATAAATATTAAATATATTCTAAATCTCATTATCTAATTCCAATATAATGAATTGTTACACACATTATACATTTATATGAATAAATTAGTCTCTTACGCAAAAAGAAAAAAAAATAATATTACATATACTACAAGTTAGATGTACGATATTTTTTTAATAAAATTATTAGTGTTTTATAAATTTTAGTTTTATATCACATACTCAATGTGACATGCAATTGTATGTTTTATATTTTTTTCAAATTCAACTTCTACGGGGTTTTCGTCAAGTATATACTTGACAACTAATTTTCGTGACTCACAATAAAAAAAACTGAAAATTCTTTATTATGAAAATCAGTTTTACTGTAATTAGAACAAATAATATTCTTATTTGTGTGTAAAAATTTTTAATTGTGGAAAATAATATTCCTATAAATAAAACAAATAATGTTGCGATATGTATATAATATTTTAATATTAATTTTTTTAGTATTTTTAATGAGTGTTATTCTTTTCTAAATCTCGCATAATATGCGGGTGTTAAACTAGTAACTGATATATATATCATCACATATAACTGGTACATATCATCACATATAATTGATACTCCCTCCGTCCGAAAAAGATAGGCATGTTTCCTTTTCAAAATTTAAAATACCACAAAAAGACTAAAACAACCCTATTTAGTTTACTTTATTTATTGAAATACTAAAAAATTGAGGGTAAAGTAGGAACAATAGGAAAAGTTTTATAATCCCAACTAAAATCATTTTGTCTTCTTAAACTCCTTTTTTTTGTCTACTCGCCTATCTTATCCGAGCAGAGAGTACATAACATCACAAATAATTGAAATTCTAAATTTAAAATTTAAATCCTAAAATGAAAAAAAAAACCTTAAAACGAAAAATTAAACCCTAAAAATAGAAAACTAAACCCTAAAATGAAAAACTAAACTCCCAAATTGAATATTAAACCCTAAGTCCTAAATTTCCATCATATATCATCACATATAACTGACACATATCATCACATATAACTAATACATATCATCACATATAACTGGTAGAATGATAGATTATTGGTGGGACCTTAAAATGGAAAATTAAATAAAAAAAAAATAAATAAACCTTAAAATGGAAAATTAAACCCTAAAAATGGAAAACTAAACTCTACAGTGTAAAATTAAACCCTAAACTCTAAATTTTTTTCACATATCATCACGTATAACTATCATATATTATCACGTATAACTGTCATATATCATCATATATAACTGAATAATAACATGTTTTTACAGGGTGCACCACGTGCATGTAATAAATTGTCCGGACTTTTACTTTTATAGTATCCTACCCGTTAGCAATCACAAATGACTTAGCCCAGCCCGCTGGCCCGACCGACAACCCGACACCAAACCCAACCTGCATCAATTTAAATTCCACATATAACATGTTTGGGATTCGAGCCCGCGACCTCTTGTAAATAGGGGAGCTGCGTTAATGTTTCGCCAAGGTAATTACATATAAGAGTTTACATATTTTTAATATATATTAGATATGTAAATTAAGTTATAAATTATATTTATAATTAACTATATTATAAATAATATTATTATTTTAAAGTGTATTGTAATTAATAATATTTATAAAAGTTATGTTATATGTATAAAGTTAAAATAATAATATATTTAAACAATAATAAATAAGGCATTAAAATAAATTTATATTAACTGGTATTTTTATTTATATATTATATTTATAAAAAATGATATTATATATATATAATATTATATATATATATATATAGAAATAAATTACAAAATTTATTATTTTTAATTAAAAATATTTATTATAATTATTATGTTTTTATATTTAATTATGTATCCACTAAAATAATTATATTTATTATATTATATTTATAAATAATTAATATAATTATATATTATATAATATAAATAACTAATTATATTATAAATATATAATTTTATTTTTAAATTTTATTATAATTAAATAATATTTATTAAAATCTATTATATACATGAATTTAAAATAATAATTTATTTAGATAATAATAAATAAAATATTATAGTAAACTTATATTAATTGTTATTGTTATTTATATATTATATTTATGATTAATGATATTACAGAAATATAATATAATTATATATATATAGAAGGAAATTAAAAGATTTTATATTTTTAATGAAAAAATATATTATACATATTATTCTTTTATATTTATTATATATCCCTTAAAATACCTTTATATATTATATTATATATATATTATTGATTAATTTAATTATATATTATATATTATAAATATATCATATCATTTTAAAGTGTATTATAATTAAATAATCTTTATTGAAAGTAATGCTATATATATAAGGTTAAAATTAATATATTTATATAATAATAAATGAAACATTAGCGTTATAATGTTTTTAAATAATGATATTATAATGATATAATATTATTATATATAAATAGAAAAAAATTACAAAATTTTATATTTTTAATTTTTAATTTAAAAATATTTATTATAAATCACTTAAAGTAATTATATATATTATATTAAATGATTAAATATAATTACATATTATTATTGAAAAGTATATTGTAAAAAATATTATAAATATGTATTACTATTTATTGAAGCTTATTATTTATWTATATATATATATATATATATATATATATATATATATATATATATATATATATTATATTTTTATATTTATTATATATCTCTTTAAATAATTATATATATATAAATCATTAATATAATTATATATTGCTGATCACTACTACAAAAAACGTCATTGGAATGAGGGTATAGGCATCGGTTCTAGTAAACAACTAATGCCTAATATCGCACGGGTTCTTTTTTATAATTAAAAAAGTTATAGACATCGATTCTTAATCAGAAATGGATGCCTATAGTAGAGCAGTTTTTTTTTTTTTTTTTGTAATAAATAAAAGATATATGCACAGGTTCACCAAACAACTGATGCCTATAATTTTCAGGGAAATATTATGTGCATCAGTTAATTAGAAACGACCAATGCTTATAATTAAAAAAAAAATCCTAAAATTTCATTACAATACATAGGCATCAGTTTCTATTAAACAACCAATGCCTTTAACTAAATATGATCATTTTTCATTGATTAGAACCGATGCATATGTTAATTAAACTTTTGCGCTTCTCTGTAGAACGAGATTACGAAATTTGCTGAGCAGAATTTCAAAACTGATGCATCGATTTTTTTCTTACAACCGGTGCATATAATAAATTAAAAATCTTACTTTGTTGTTGGAAAACTATAGCATCGATTTTTCTCCAGAACCGATGCCTATACTTTTGACTTCATACTATATGCATCGGTCTCTTTCACAACAACCGATGCACATGTTAATTGATGTCTTCTCTGAAATGCAGGCATTTTAAAATTGGTAAAATAAAACTCAAAACCTATTTTCTACCTAAATTTCCGAATTAAATCTTCACATAGAATTTAATTTATGAACTAAAATGCAAAACTTATTCCATATTATACCCAAGTTTCTTTCATCCTTACTATTGAATCTTTACAATTGAATTTTTTGAAAATAATTCCCAAGAAACCAAGGCATGCAATTTATTTCTTTGTTGTTGAATCTTTCACTTCTTTGTGAATCTGTCTCTTTGGAAATTAATCTGATCGAGGTATGTATTTATTTCTGATTTTTATTAGTTTACATATAATTTTTTGCAATATATATATATATAAGGCGTGAGAATTCCCCCCGTTTGGCTAAATTAATGAAAATGCGTGAAATATGAAGAGGTGCACTAAAATATGCACTTGTATAAATACCCCCTTTTCGGGATAAATAAATTAATCTTCATCAAAAATAATGGCTGACAACACCATGGAGAGACCGCTCCTCAAGCTATCGGAATCTCGGGAAAAACAAATTATCGCGTCGATGAAGCAAATGCAGGAAGAACGTTCCGCAGACATGCGGAAGCTAGTCGGTTAGTTAGTAGCACTCACCTAAATTTTGAGCAATATAAATGCTCACTGGGTTGAGGTGGCTCTCTCCACCTCCAAGCTTGAATCAGTTCTCATCACCAAACTTGAAGAGCAAGTTGCACCATATTTTGGATAAAGACCTGAGCATGCCTATCGATTTCGTAGGGAGGCGTAAGAATATGTCCATCAAGATTGCTTGGGGAAGATCCATTTTTCTGTTCAAGACTTTGTAGAGGTTTGGAAGGGATAATTTTTGCTTCTGGAAGGCAGGGGAACGCGGGACTTTTTGTTTAATATTTACTATTATAGGCATCGGTTATTACTAACAACTGACTTTAGTTGTCTGATAAAACTTATGAGCATCGGTTGTTTTTGTACAACCGATGCATATATTCGTGAAATTCGGCAATTTTCAGGCGAGGGAGGGATTCAAACCCGCGTGGTTCGTAGCCTATGAAAAGTTCAATTTTGCCCCCAAATACACGAAAACTAGGTATTTAAAATAAATTTCAGTCCGAAATTTTCATATTTCCCACTCCAAAAACCTGTTAGATATTCAGAAGTAACATTTTGGAAAAGGAGAAGATTCATTCAACCTCACCTGGTATTCGCTGTGGATTGCACGTCACCTGCTATTCGTCGTAGATTTCCTGTCGCCTAGTTTCATCCTCGCCTGTTAAAAATTACTCAAGAATGTATGTTTTAGTACTTGATCATTTTGTTAATTAACATGTTCGGGTAATGTTCAGGTGTAGAAAATTAAATTCTCTGAGTTGGTAATTGATGTTGGAACTAAGAATTTTTACCACAAGCATTTTTCGCTTCCCGTGGCCAAGTCGGACCTTTCAGATAGGACTGAGACCTTTAAAGTCGGACCTTTCATGATGATTAGGTATTTGTTCAGTATTTATGTTGAAGACCGGACCTCTGAATTCCATCCATTTCTAATGTTTATGACAGGTTTAATTATCATATTAAATTTAGTTGCTGCCTATTGCAAAATATGGGAAAAATTAATTCACACACCCACATGAGGATCATCGGTGAACGTACTTTGAGGGATATATAGAGCCCATTTTGTAGTGGATTAGTGTATGGTTGATGCTATTTATTTGATGAATAATTCCACTGTCGTGTTTTGGACATCCTGTTCACAAGCCATTTGAAACTTCTTGAACTATATGTTATCCGGTAAGTACCTTCACAAAAGTTGTTGATATGTTTCTTAGTTGTCTGTAGCTGCTAGAATCATCTAAGTATCTGTTTTCACTCTTGTAATCTGTTTAAAGCTTTTGGTGTCTTCACAGTAGTTGTCGATTTATGCGTTAGCTTTCATCGCCATATAAATTATATTTTTCATCTAATGTTTTAAGAATTTTATCAACTAACGGCACAGAGTCATAACTGATTCACCGAGCACCCACTGTGAACATGAGTCTGAGTCTGTGAAAAGAAGATCTAGAGGATCAACGAAATGCTTTAAAATGAAACCAAGCCGTCAGAGCAAAAGCATGTCGATTTCGACAATAACAATAAACCCATCGGGAAATATGCTGCCAATTTCAAAAATTACCTAGGTTCTCTAGTTCGGGCGCATGTAGATATTAACATCGACGAGTGGAAACACGTCGAGAGTGGTCTTAAGGATGTGATTTGGGAGGATTTGCAGGTATATAATAATGAACTTTTTATAGTAAATTATCTATTAATGAAAAAATGTGTTAATATATATGTTTGTTTCTTGTTTATTCAGAAAGAGTTAAATATTTAAGGGGATGAAAATAAGAAGCACTTTATGAAGGTTGTTGGAGTGAGGTGGACCGCTTTCAAGTCGCGGTTAGTGCGTGACTTCATAAAGAGGAATCACCCAAAATATGACCATACATCCCAGTTATATCCTTCCATTACAGCTGATCAGTGGGAGAGCTTCGTTAATGATCATCAATCTGAAGAATTCAAGGCATGTACATTGTATTACCTTTTTTAAAAAAAATCACCAGAAATATATATCTAATATTTTCGTAAAAAAAAATTACCAGAAAAAGAGTAGGAAAGCTCGGGAGAGCCAGTCTGACAACCAGCATCGGCACTTTTTAGGACCCGGTGGATATGCTAGTGCGAAAGCTAAGTGGGTTGTATCAGACCCTCTCTCGTCTTTGTCTTCATGTGCTTCACTCAGCTCGAGTATGGATGACCGCAGCTTGGATTGGATTCGAGCAAGAATTAAGAAAGACGAAAAGGGAAATTATGATATCCCGAATGAGAAAACGAAGAGGGTGGTTGATAAAATGGTAATTATATTTTTTGGAAGAATATATTTTTTTAGAAGTACTTACTTAATTACATGGGAAAAGTGAATCAAATGATGTTTATCATTTCTTGAAACAGGTTGAGAAGGCTCGAGAAGTCAGCGAAGGGACGTTTCTACCGCAGAGGCACGATTACATATTGAATGCGTCTTTAGGGAAGAAGGAGCACCCGGGTCGGGTGCGAGGTGTTGGTATCCACGTGAACGTGAGGGCTGTTTTTGGTCGACCGAGTCAGACAAGCAGGAGACAGAGTGGAGTGGTGTCAGTGGACGAGGTTAGGGCGACTCTGACACAAGAAATCACGCAGCAGATGCAGGGCAAGTTTGATGCTCTACAAGCTCAATTCAACCGGTTGTATGAGCAAGTGAATAACCAAGGTCCGCAGACTCCAGTTATTCACCACAACATGCCATCAAGAGTTGACGAGGGGGCTGACTTCCACATGCCGGCGCAAGGTGATCAACATAGTAGTTGCCAATTGGTTGATGGGACTCCATTTCCTATGGTTGACGTATAAATTAGATAATATGTAGTGTATTTTCACAAACCTACTCATTCAAGCACCTTGGTAGTTGATAAATAAGTAATTCTTAGTCAAGATTCATTATGCATTATCCTTTTCAGAGTCGACTTTTCATTATTCATGTATTAGAAAATATGAAGTCTCATTTTTTGCTCATACCTTTATTAGAGAGTAGTTAGTTCTAATTATTGCCTGTTAATGGCATTACATTGTATTATTTCCAGAAATAAAATTTCATAATTAAAACATATTTTTACTTGTATCAGGAATGTGAATAGAGGGTTTTTTGAAACATTAAATTACGTAACATTATTGTTGGCAATGCAACTTTTGATGGTCTTTTGAAAGAGGTGTGCACGGAGGTGGAGATAGAGGGTGAGGAGAAAGGTTCGGAGATCGGCGTTACCCCTCTCGTGTTTTGTGAAGAAGTTGTAGAGGAATGTGAGGGGGGGTTATTTTTGGGGTCTCCAACGGCACTTGGATTGTCGACCTTGCTTTCTTTTGATGGGGATGATGAAGTTGTGCCGGTTTTGGAGGATGTGGAGTTAATTGAGCCTCTTTTTCCACCACTCGATGCTTTGTTGCTACTTGACCAAGTGGAGGTGGAAGAGGTAGTGGGGGATGTGTTGGAACCTACTCTCTCGTGCCCGACTACGACTACTTCTAAAGTCGAGAGAGAGGAGATTACGGTCGAGGAGACGAAGGACTACGTCGACCCATTTTGGGATGATCACGTTTGGGTGGTCGACTAATCCCTCTTCCGACCACCAAAGCAAGCCCGCGCTCTTGATAGTTCGACCTTCCGGCTTGCTCGACGTGCCCGCCTTGGTGATTTTTGTCACCCGGTGTGTCTACTCGAGAACACAAAGGCGTGGCACGATCGCCACCTCTTCTTGGATCCCGGATAGCGTCAATTGTATAAACCGTCGAGCTATAGACGTTAAAGTAGCGCTTATTGGGAGGCAACCCAATTTGTAAAAAAGAAAAAAAAAGATAAAATCCAAAAAAATAGAAAATTCAAAATAAAAATTATTCGTATTTTGTTTTTGCAATCCCCCGTTTATTAATTCCATGTAGATCGCTCGCCTCGACTCCCGGAGAGGACTTACGCACAACCGCGTCGACACAAGCTCGAAGATAGGGGCGTTCTCTTTTCCCTACACTTTTTACCGCTTAATTTAGCTTAATTTGCAATGAGGACATTGCAAGATTTTAAGTGTGGGGTGGTGGTTAGAGTTCGCCTTAGGCTTTTAAGATTGTTTGCATGCTTGCTTGTGCTAATTTGAGTAACGTGTGTGTTATTTTTGCTTGGAACCTTGGCGAAGTGACGCGGTTTTGATGAATTGCTTAGGAGTTTAGATTTTCGATCGGATTTAGTGTACTTAGGTGATTTGACTCGTTCGAAACTTTGTTCGGCTTTAGCTTCGTGCTATCCTTGAGCTCAATTAAGAACTAGTGCCTCAACTAGCCTCGTCGTCGAACACTCTCTATAGGATTTTGTTTTGTATTTTGGAGTCGTCAATTGCTCCATGTGCTCGAACAAAAATATTGTAAGTTGCTAGTAGCAATGAGTGGTTGGAGCCATTGATTTCTCTTTGTATATATCTTATATTTAAGAACATTATTTCCTTGGGTACCGAAAAAAAAATCCGAAAAAGGAAGAAAAGAAAAAAAAAATGATGATCAATAAACAAGGATAAGTTATAAATCCTTGTAGTTATTAAGTAATAAAACGTGAAACTCTTGCACGTTTCCTCTTTCTCCTTCTTTTTAGGTTTTGTTTGTTAAAGAGAGTTGTAGACGATCGGGGCTAGTAGGGATCCGATTAACGGTTCGACCGTGGATAGACTTTAGCCGGGGCAAGGACGAGGGGACCGACCTGGAGGGTTACCTAGTACTTTTAGGTTTCGGGAGTCGATCTAAGCTTTCTATGTCAAGACATCTTTGTCGTCCTTTTAGTCGAGCTAACGAGCATTTTAGCATACGACGTCTTGAATTAGGTTTTGTGCATTAGCTTAGGATTATCCGGGGTATTTTCGTAATTATAGATTAGTATTGCTTGAGGACAAGCAATCATTCTAAGTGTGGGGTGGTTGATTTGTACTTTTTTATACACTTTTTTGTTACCTTTTTGTGTCGCATTCGCGTGTGATTTTGCTTGCATTTACGAGTTTTAGGAGTCGTTTTGACCTATTTTGTTAGTTTTAGGTTTTTATAACTTTTGTGCAGTTTTAGTAGTTTTTCGTACATTTTTACCCTTTTTCGTATTTTTGGCCGTAGGATGACCAAGCGGTCCCGCGCACGCTCGGAGCACCCCACTCGACTCGAATTGGAATGGGAAAAGTAAGAAAACACAGCGTGAACGAGGAGCGATAACCAGCGGACATTGAGAGCGAAATGAGAAAACCGAGCCGGAGCAGCCAAGCCAGTCGATCGACTGGACCTCCCCAAATCGACTGGAGTCCAGTGAGTTTGGAAATTTTGGGCGAAGCAGTCGATCGATTGACCCTTAATTGCCAGTCGATCGACTGAGACGCAGTGCAGCTCGTGATTTTGGTCCATTTTGACATTTTTGCCCATGCATTTTTGTATAAATAAGACCAGCTCTTCAACCTTATCAAACAACCCTTCTTTGGTGGAATTTGGGGCTTGCTCCGTAGCTGAGCTAGCTACCTTTGCTAAATAGTCAGCTCTTCCGTTCTCTTCCCTGGGGATTTGCAGGACTGTCAAGGATTTCATATCTCTAGCTAGCTCTCTGAACTTGGCCAAATATATTTGCATGCTATCCTCCCTTGTCTCAAATTCTCCACTTACTTGTTTACAGACGAGCTGAGAATCCACTTTGGCGCAAACCTGTTCAGCTCCCAAATCCCGTGCCACCTGAACTCCTCTTAGGAGGGCCTAATACTCAGCCGAATTGTTGGACAAGGCATAATTCAAGCGCACAGCGTACTCAGTGGCCACACCTTCTGGGTCAATCAGGACTATCCCGGCTCCACAGCCCTGATTCCCTACAGAGCCATCTGTGAAAATTGTCCATTCTTGCTTTTCCTCGGAAGAGCTGGTCATTTCTTGCATGAAATCAGCCAGCGCCTGGGCTTCGATTGCAGTTCTGGCTTCAAATATGTGGTCGAATTCACTGAGCTCTATTATCCATTTGACCAGCCTTCCAGATGTCTCCGGTTTATCCACTATGGCCTTCAACGGCAAGTTGGTTCGTACGACTATGCTGTGAGAGAGGAAATATGGACGTAGCTTGCGAGCTGTTCCAATCAGTGCCAACATCGCTCTTTCAACTTCAACGTACCTTTCCTCAGCGTCATGCAAGACCTTGCTCCAGTAATAGACCGGCCTCTGTATCTTGCCTTCTTCCCGAAGTAGGACAGAGCTGACTACCTGCTGTCCCACAGATAAGTACAAGATTAGGGGTTCTCCCCGAGTAGGCTTCGTGAGCAAGGTCATGCTAGCCAAGTATTCCTTCAACTTTCTAAACGCGTCCTCACACTCACTGTTCCATTCAAACCGAGCCTTCTTTCGTAAGGCTTGAAAAAACGGCAGGCTCTTCTCCGCCGAGCGTGAAACGAATCGGCTTAAGGCATTGATGCGACCTGCCAAGCATTGCATTTCCTTGACATTTCTGGGCGCCTGCTTGTCCACGATTGCCTTCACCTTCTCTGGATTGGCCTCAATGCCTTTTTCCGTGACCATGTATCCCAGAAATTTGCCAGCTCTAACCCCAAACGCGCACTTCTTGGGATTAAGCTTCATCCTATACTTCCTCAAGGTGGCGAATATTTCTTTCAGATCTTCCACATGAGAGGTGGACTTAATACTTTTGACCAACATATCATCCACGTATACCTCCATGTTCCACCCTAGCTTCTCCTTGAACATTTTATCCACCAACCTCCGATACGTGGCTCCTGTATTTTTGAGCCCGAATGGCATGACCACGTAACAGTACGTTCCCTTTGGAGTGATGAAGCTGACTCGCTTCCAGTCCTCCTTCGCGAGCTTGGTCTAATGACAGCCTTGTGAGGCATCCATCATGCTCAGGAGTTTGCAACCAGAAGTAGAGTCGACCAGTTGGTCAATCCTCGGGAGCGGGTAGTGGTCTTTCGGGCAGGCACGATTGAGATCACGGAAATCAATGCATATTCGCCAATCTTCTTGAGTTTTGGGAACCAGTACGGCATTGGATAGTCACTCCGGGAATTGTATCTCCTGGATATGCTTGGCTTTTAATAACTTATCCACCTCAGCCTCGATGATGGCCTCTTTCTCAAGCCCGAAGTTGCGTTTTTTTTGCTTTACCGGCTTCATGTCTGGGCTGATGTTAAGGTGATGCTCTGTCACCTCTGGGTCAATCCCCACCAAGTCTTGGGGAGACCAGGCAAATACATCTGCACTGTCTCTTAATAGTGCAACCAGATCTGTCAGCACTTCTGGATTGAGAGTCGTTCCCACGCGGAGGACTCGGCTCTCGTCCCCTGGGACTACCTCTACCATCATCAGCCCTTCTTCTCTCCTAACCAGGTCTGGCCTTGGTTGCTCCACTCGAGCCCTCTTGCTCTGTCTCTCCTCTTCACTATTCCTCTTGATACATTCGACATACGTCTGTCGTGATGCATATTGATCACCTCTAACCTCTCCCGTTCCGTCTTCCGCTGGGAAATTCATTTTCATATGGAAAACCTATATGATGTCCTGGAATTGGCTCAAGGCCGGCCGGCCCAACATTACATTATAGGAGGATGGTGCGTCCACCACCAGAAAACGCACCGTTTTGGTTACCTTGTATGGCTCCTCACCTAATGTCACGAGGAGCCTGACCGCGCCCAAGGGCTTTAGGGCACCACCCGCGAATCCAACCAAGGAGGTGGTAACCTCTTCCAGCTCAACGTCCAACCTCAACTTTCAGAAACAATCAAAAAATAAAATATCCGCAGAACTTTCCGTGTCCACAAAAATTCGCCATACGTTATAATTGGCAATGGTTGCCGTTATAACTAAAGCATCCATGTGAGGGGCCAGAATTCCATCACCATCTTCTGACCCGAAACAGATATTCGGGGTAGACGCCATTTGCCCCACCTCGCGCGATTTCCGAACTAGATCTCTCGCAGCTCGAACGTAGCTATGCTGCGTCCGCTTAGAATGTTCCTCAAACTCTCCACCAGTAATCATCTGGATTTCTCCATGAATGACCTGGGCTTGATCAGTCAGTCGACCCCTATCCTGATCTCTCTTACCCTGCTGGGATCGTTCATAGCCATTGCGACCAGATCTGGCTTCCTCTTTCCTCATGCGAACATATTCCTTTAGGTGCCCTGCCTGAACCAATCTCTCCAGTTCGTCTTTCAAATGAGTGCATTGGTCAGTATCATGTCCATATTAATTATGGAAGCGGCAGAATCGGCCAGACCTTTCTTTCCTGGGTTTCTGCGAATAGGTCTTAGGCCACTTCAGCTCTGGATGCCTTTCTATAGCTTGTAGTTTTTCACCCTGTGGCGTTGCCAGGGGGTGTACCTATCAAAACGAGGTCTCCCCCCGGACAGATCTGACCTGAGTTTCTTCACTGCTGCCTTGTCTTCTATGTCGTATCTTTCTCTTTTCCTCTCTCCTTCCTCCTTGATTCTCAAGGCCTCCTCCAAGTGAATATACTTTTCACCTCTCTTCAAGAGCTCTCCAAACTTCAAAGCTGGTTTCACAACCAGCGACTGGAAAAACTCACCTCTCCGAAGGCCTTGCGCCAGAGCATTCACCAAAAGCTCTTCCGACGCAGACGGGACTTCAAGTTTTGCAGTAGTGAAACGATTGATATAAGCACGTAGACTCTCACCTTCCTTCTGCTTTAAGCTAAACAGCTCAAGCGGCATCTTCTGGTATTTCCTGAAGCTCGTAAACTGGTGTAGAAATGCTGAGCTGAATTCGTCAAAGTTGCTGATAGACTTCGGTGGCAACTGGCTAAACCACAGTTGGGCTGATTTAGTGAAGGTCATCGGGAAGACCCGGCACATGACCGCATCTGAAAACTTATGCACAGCTGCCGCGATCTCAAATCATCTCAGATGGTCCCACGGATCCGTAGTCCCATTGTATTCAAAGCCCAGAGATCGGTATGAGGCCGGCACATCGTCGCGCATGACCTCTTCTGTAAACGGAGTGCCTCGCCGTGTCGGCACCTCGCTTGTGCTCGCCATCTTCTTCTTAAACTCCCGCACTTCTTTCTGCAGGCTCTGCATCTGCTCAGCTAGACCTGGATTGGTCTGACCTGAGGTTTCGCTGTCGGACGTAAAGAAATGTTCTTCTCTATCCTGAAGAGGGGTCCGATCCATGCGCTGGCCGCGCAGTGGCTCAGTTTCCATCGGCGGAACTGTGCGATCTGGCCGCGCGCCAGATGTCGGCGTTGACATCTCTGCGAACTTCTTCTCCACGGCTTTGCCGATGAGCTCAGACAGCTGCCTGAGGAGGACGTCATTGAGCAACCCACCAGCGGCAGGCGTTGATCGGCCAGAGGGGGGCGGCATGGTGCCTGATCCTACTGCCGCTGACGGCTCTGCCCCCTCGGGCCTCGCCGTGGACGTTTCTGCTGACCGCGGCATACCCCACGGCGCGGCGGAGCTGGGAGTTCCGCCAAGCTCTCCCACCAATTTTCGTCGTAAACCGTCTGAAGCCATAGAACAAAAAGAAACCCTCACGTCTTAAGCAGGGACTTTGACATGATGTCGTACATGTTGATAAATATTCAAAAACCTAGTTTAAATTAGCCAGTTAATGTTGTTACTATCCCCCTCAAGACTTGTTCATCCGACATCTTTTTTTTTTCATCAGTTGTGATTGAGTTTGGATGCCTGACCATTAATTCATCAACTGGCCAAGGCGATATATCTGATTACTAATGTTATTTCTGAACATGTATTTATATTGATCTACTGTTCGAAGAATCTCATTGAAATTTTGAAATATTTTTTTTTATAATTTTTGACAACAAGTCTTTTTGAAATAATCAACATTACAAGTGTATATTACGAACACATAAACATTCATCCGACAAAGTGGAACAAGAATTTTGAATCCAAGTTGGCAGCTCTAACTAGATCACTTGTTTCTGAACTGTATAGAAAAATGGTAACACACACACACTCGAGGGTTAAATAGACCTTAGAAGAATGAATTTCATAAAAAAATAGAAGAAAAAACATATATAATTATGAGTAGTAAACTGAAGTACAACTCGCCCAGAAAAGAAAAATAATTTCCTTATTGAAAATTCAGTTAAAAATGTTGCACTAAAGTGCAAGGATTGAGACGGCAAACAAACTCTCCTCGCCGGCCACTGTGGATTGGGCACGCCTTGCATGGATGATCCTTTCGTAGACTAACCGGAGAGCCCTCCGCCACCGCACATCACCGCTAGGCTCCGTGTCAAATATAATGTGGCCCACTTGAAACAAGAAAAGGCTCAAGGCGTGCATCATATCTGTGCAGCCTTTGCGAAGCGGCCGGAAACTGAAAGAGAATTTAAGGAAGAAAGGCCACAACAAGGCCATCACCACCGAGGTTGAGCCACCGTGAGCGGCGGAGATGAGGCTGAGCTTTGCTAGGGCCACCATTGGCAAAGCCATGTGTTAGTGGAGCTCAGAGAGAGAAACTAATGTTGTTTGGAACAATGAGCATATGCATAATTCTAATTTGTCAAACTTTTTTTTTTTTTTTTTTTTGAGAAATAAATAGTTGATGATATTTTATTTTTATTACTCTTAAAGTACCTATATAACTAACTTTGTTATCAATGTACGAAAAGTTACTTTCTCATTTCTAAATTCATGATTACCTTTTAAGACATCTCAAAATAAGGTTTTATTTTAAATAATTTTTTTTTAAACTCTCATTCATATATCTAATTCAAAAGTACTAATTCAAAAAGAAATAATAATAATAATAATATAATACTACATAAAAACTGTATTCACTTTCACAAGACGGGAACAAAACCAAATGAGGACTTCAATGAAATTCTTTTATTTCGAAATGGTGTTTTATTTCATATATATATTTTATACTGTACCGATGATCGTAACATTTTTTTCTTCATTTTTTTTTTATAATACGTATTACTTGACATGGCCAATGAGTTGTTCTAATTATACAATTTGTCACATATTATTATTATCAAACTAAGTTTAATTAAGAATTTCAACTTTCATTATTCAATAATACAACTCAGGTATATATAAACTTGTACGACATGTAACTACAGTGATTTATAGCAGAACTTTAGAATTAATAAGTACAATTAGCATTAATGTCACTAATAATTAATAATAAAAATGCGTTAAATAATCACATCATGCAAAATTCGAGCTATCCGGAAAACATTTTTCTGCTATCTATCGACTGGGACAAAGCTGACTACACGTCCGGACAATAAAAACTGGATTTTTTTGAAATATAGAGGTAAGATGACAAAATTGGTGGCCCTAACATATTGCAGGAGGAAATTTCCTTGCAGCTTCATAAAATTAGGATTTGTCTGAAGCAATAATGATAATAATAAGCAAGTATTTTGTTTTCATTTAATTTTAATATGTCAAAAAGATACCATACACCTGCCAATATAGACAATTTTATGCAAAGCAACTCCTGGATCGTCTCATCAGATCATAAAACTCAATCAATATCTGCTGAAGATTGGTGAATGTGGACAAAATTCGAAAGCAAACGAATCGGAGCGTATAAATTATGGTACAGTGTACAAGCAACGGTTATATATGTATACGTGTAAGAATGTGTTTGGACTTCACAACAACAAACAAAGAAAACTACTTAATAGAGATGAGGGATAATTACGAAACTACCTCCAAAATTTAATTCAATAACCAAAAAAAAAAAAAAAAAATCCAATGAGGAGGATATTTGTAAGGTAAATACAAACCTCAAAAGGGTATAAGTAATTTGAAAAAGATAATCGAGTTTTTTGTTGCCGTTGCCATTATATTCGTCGTCATGAAAACAAGAAATGATGGTTCAGGGCACGCATTCATCAAGTTAAATAAAACATCTCATTCCGATGAGCAGCTGCTTCCAATATTTTCAGCAATAAATCTTCTTCTCCCGTCAACATATCAAGCACGGCAGCCATTGTTGGTCGATGATGAGGTTCGTATTGGGTGCACAAAAGACCGATTTCGATACATCTCAGTGCTTTTTCTTCCGAGAATTCACGACTCCTCCTGATGGATTCATCCACCATGTCTAATGCTCTCCCTGAATTCCGGAGCCTCCATGCCTGAAATTTTGACATTTACAAGATGGATCATATGAAATATTTACGAAACCTTTCCAACGTGCTGATCATTTCTTTTGTAAATTACATGTGAATAAAATCTGGAAGAGTATTAGTTTGCGTTGCACATAATCATCAAGGAAAATCGTGGGCTTTGAATAAGGTTCCATGATTGTTCTTTTGTTAGTAAGGATGGCAATGGGTCGGGTCTGGACTACAAGACTTGAGGTTTGTAAGGACCTTGACTCAAACTAGCCCCAAACCAGATCCAATAGGTAGTAGACCTCCAGTAAACACATTTTATAAGTATTAATATATATATATATATATAGCTCTAATTTAAAAAAAAATGGAGTACCTAGAAAGAAGCCCAAATGTGCCGGGATAAGGTGAGAACCAGACTCATTGCCACTCATTAATTACTGCTAAATTTGAAATTATTCGATATGTATAATTCACACTTACATCGTCAAGGGGCGTTATGCTCTCCCAATTTTGTGCATGCATTTGCCTGCCACTGATGATTTCCAAGACTACGATTCCAAAGCTGTACACGTCGGATTTAACAAAAAATCTTGCACGCATACCATATTCTGGATACATATTGCTACTGCAAACAAACAGAAAGCAGCACACTTTTAATTATTGCAGGGCAGGAAAGAGAGATAAAAGGAACAAGAAATGATCCCAACACATCATACCCCATTTCAGACTCATGTTCTACCATCGTTCTAGCAAACCCAAAGTACGATACTTTAGGATTCATCTCACTGTCCAATAAAATATTTCTTGATGAGAGATCCCTGAAAGCGACATTAAGTACAGAATCTCGTTTTAAATAAATAAATCCCCGAGCAATCCCTATTATGATTTTGAAGCGAACTGGCCATGGCAGGCGTTGGCGTTCTTGTTCTTCACCTATGTGTAAGAAGTTAAATTCTCGTTCAGTTTTTTATCAGTAGTGCTCGGATCGTTTATATACTAGAGGGTGAAGATGAGCACAAACCAAATATAAAAGTGCTTAAACTTTCCACGAACTCGTATACGAGCAATATTTCTTCTCCATGGATGCAATAACCGAGTAGTTTGATGATGTTCGGATGCTGAAGCTTGGGAAGCAAAAGAATCTCGTTTTTGAATTCCACGAGGCCTTGTGCGGATGATGATTGTGTAAGCCTTTTAACTGTAACTAGTTGCCCAGTTGGTAGCACGCCCTAAATACAATGAGACACAATCCGGTTAGGCTGATCCCTAAAACTAAATTTCAAAATAAAAAATATACAAAAAATACCAAAAAAAGAAAAAAAGAAAGAAAGAAAAATCCTTAAAAAACTAAACCAACTAAAAAAGAACCCCTCAAAAATGAAAGGAAAAAAAAAACACTAAAAATCCTATAAAAACCTAAAAAGGTAAAACAAATAAAATAACCCTGAAAAAACCATAAGAAAAACTAAACCAAATAAAAAGCTTAAAGAAAGAAACCTAAGAAACTAAAAACTAAAATTTGAGCCCTGCCTAACGGAATGTACTCCGTTAAGCGGATGCACACCAGTTTTTGTCATATAAAATAGTGTTGATTTGGGAACAATTATATGGAGCTATCAACTGAATTGACAAGTTTAGAAGAAGTCACCTTATAAACTGGACCAAACATGGCTTGTCCGACTTGATTTGAATAGGAGAACTGATTGGTAGCAATGTCGATCGTATCCCAATCAAAGCTGGCCAAGTTTGTGTTTGAGGCACAAATCTCTTCAAAACTTTCTGCAATTTTGGAACACTTTATTCTACGCTTCAGTGACACGGTGATTGTGTGCGAGTTAAAATGCATGCGAAAATAAAAACATACCATGAAAAGTTTGTGACTGTTGTGGATCAACAAGTAGCTCGCTTCCTTCCAACATTTTAAGCACAGACGGCATAGTCGGTCTTTGATTAGGTTCTATTTGGGTGCACAAAAGACTGACTTGAATGCATCTTAGAGCTTCATCTTCTGGAAATGCGCCTTCAAGTGATTCGTCTACTAGATCATATGCTCTCCCTTCATTCCAAAGCTCCCGTGCCTTAAAAAGGCTCAATATAAATGGATCATTAATTAAATTGCTATTCATTTTAAAATAACCAGTGAAATATCATAATGGGGGCTTAGGTGATCGACAAGTATCTCGTTTTATTATTCATATATCAAAGACCACTTACATAGTCACAAATGAATGTGGGCTCTAAATAAGATGCGTTCATTCGTCTCCTGCCCCTCAAGATCTCCAGAATTACAATTCCAAAGCTATACACATCGGATTTGACTGAATATTTCCCGTGCAACAAACATTCCGGGGGAATATACCTACTGGATACACAAATAAGAAATAGTTAAACTATTCCAGACCCAAAAAATCAAAAACGAGAAAAAGAAAAAAAAAAGGGAGGGAGAGAGAGAGAGACTCACTAGGTCCCAGGTATTTGTGTTACCAATTCAGAATGATTTTCTACCAAAGTCCTAGCCATGGCAAAATCAGAAATTTTAGGATTCATCTCAGAGTCAACTAAAATATTGCTTAACTTGAGATATCTGTGAATGACTCTGAGTCCTGAATCTTGATGAAGATAAACAACTCCTCGAGCAATCCCTATTATAATTTTGAAGCGATGAGCCCATTGGAGGGATCCATGTTGCACTTCTTACATGAGTAAAAAGGTCAGTTCATTCAATTGTTAAACTATATTATGAAATAAGGAAAAGAGTTTGTGGATTATATAACTTGCTATATTTTTTTTTCTACGGCACATCCGAACATGTAAGTAAAAAGATCCAGAATTCACCAACCTCCTATAAAAGTATCTAGACTTGTATTTTCCATGAACTCATATACAATCAACTTTTCTTCTCTATGAATGGAATAGCCAAGTAGTTTGATGATATTTCGATGCTGAAGATTGGGAAGCAATAAAATCTCATTCTTGAATTCCTTGAGGCCTTGTCTGGAAGACGATGAAAGCCTTTTAACAGCAATTACCTGCCCCGTGGGTAATACACCCTATACAAGATAGTTTCAACTTTAGTTACCAACTTAACATCCTATATATCTTATATAAGGAAACGAGGAAAATGCGTCAGTCTACAAAGTCACCTTATAAACAGATCCAAACCCGCCGTGTCCAATTTGAAAATAAGGCGAGAATTGATTGGTGGCAGCTGAAATCATATCCCAATCATACTTGGTCGACCTTATGTTTGACTCATCCCAGATTTCTGTATACGTTTCTGAAAATGAAATTAAGGGATAATTTTTTTAAATTAAGAAATTCTTAAGGATATCATCAAAACTTTTGAGTATAGACCACAAAAAGTTTACAAACAAAATATGAATAGCAAATGTCAGGGACTTTTATTGTAGCCATACCTGATAAAACATCATTTTTCTTGGATGGTTTGACTCTGTTCAAAAATGCATCCCATAGCCAAAGTCGTGATGGCTTATGCGTTGTATCTTTTTTCCCTTCTTTCCTTACAGATGGAATCCCAGCATTAACCACTTGGCTGTTTGTTTGTTCTTCTGGTAGAGGAGTCACATTGTGCACATGTGTGGAAGCCATTGTGGGCTGCCCTGTGTTAACTGAATCGTTAATATCATCCGAAGCACTTTTTGTCTCATTTAACGCCAGAGGTTGTTTGTTGTCCTGTTGCTCGAGTGCGAGCTCAAGTTGTAAAACAACTTGAGACATTGTTGGCCGATTCTTTGGATCATCACGCAAGCATCTTTCAGCAACAGTGACAAATGTCTTCAGGCTAGCCGGTGAAATTTCTTCTCTCAGACTCGAAGGTACAATCTGGTCATCCTCTCCCTTATTAATTTTATCACGAGCCCATATCGTCAAAATATGTTCATCCTCTGCAACACTTAGATCCACCGCTGGTCGCCCACACAATATTTCCAGCAATACAACACCAAAAGCATATGTATCAGTTTTCCTTGTCAGTTTACGGGTTTGGAGATAATGGGGGTCTAAGTACCCATCTGTGCCCTTAACTCTCGTGCTGACATGGCTTTGTAATAACTTGCTTCTATCTTCATGTTTGGCCAAACCAAAATCAGAAACCTTAGCTACAAAATTTTCATCAAGAAGGATGTTTGAAGTCTTTACATCGCGATGTATGACTCCATGGCCCGTGTGAAGATAGTCTAATCCCCGACCAGCTCCAATGCAAATATTGAGACGTTGTTTCCAGGTGAGAGAAGAATAGTTAATGCTATCCCTTGGGAATTTGCAGAGGTGGTCAGCCAATGTTCCCCCGACCATATAATCATACACGAGAACCATTTCTCTGTGCTCATTGCAATAACCAATTAGAGAAACAAGATTGACATGTCGAAGCTCCGACAATGTTTCAATCTCCATCAAAAACTCGTGCACCCCTTGCATGGAATTCGATTTTAACCTCTTCACAGCAACGGTTGTTTGTCCTCTGTCAATGATGCCTTTATACACATTACCAAACCCACCTCTTCCGATCAAAAGTGCATCACTGAAATTTCTAGTGGCTAATTGGATCTCAGCTAGCGAAAAACGGCGACAGAGTCTTTCGGCCTTGGCTGATGGCTTGTTTTCCTCCTTAGTATTGTTAGCTTCCCAATATTCCCGAGACATATGAACAATGATACATATCATAGAAACTATAGTTATTGCAACAGTTGGAATTACATTTCTGTGACCAATAACTGAGAACAAAATTGGGATAGTCTTGGATGGTGAACCCTGAGCTGGAGGCAATGGATTCGGACTGGAAAGACTATTGTCGGGATTGCTCAACTTAAATATCTCGAATCCAGAAAGGAGTTCGTACCCATCAATGAGATCATCGTATGAACGCACAGAAATAGAGATATCACGCTTACCCTCCTTTCTCTGCCCTCGCATCATCACCATGTAGTCCTTATACCAGGAAATCTTATTTTCATCATCCATTTCTTTCACTATTTCAATATTAGTCTGAGCAATCATTTCATTAATGAGAAATTTAAACATGACATCACCCGGACCTGCAATCTTGAGTCCCATTTCTGAGAAATGAAGCCTGATCATGTACGTAAATCCCACATTCACAGGTATTCTCCAGCTGTTTTTTACCTTGTCTGATTTTTGCAACAACCACATCGGAAACGTGTCATCAATATCTCCACTAGTTGGAACAGAAATCTGCTTAATGTTTTGCCGGTGAATTATTTCAAGTGCAGTGTGGTGATCAACATAGACCAAAGACTTGTGACCAACAACTTGCACTCCAATATCTCCACCGCGAAAGTAAGAAAGACTTGCAGGCACCGAGATAACCTCAATTCCGTTTATGAAAGCATGCGTATCTAGTGATCGACTACTTTCTGGAGAAAAAGTTATGTTGAATAGTTGACTTTCTCGTATGTGTAAACAAAATTCCTTGGAAAATGAACTCACACGGAGAGCATCAGCAGTAAGTGAAGCACTAAAGTTACTGAGCAAGGTGAAAGGACCGGCTTCAACGGTGAATAAGTCCTTTAACCCTTTAAAACCTTTGTATGGTGACGGATTAAAGTGAAGGCGGAGAATTTTCTGACCTGGGCTCGCTTCAAATGCATACGAGAATCGAGAACGAGAAACTCGTGCTGTCTTGTGGGGAATTGGATCGGCAGAAATCAACTTCTTTGTAACTGTTGAGGCTGTTGACGAGCCTTGTATTTGTAGGAATGACGTGGATTTAGGTTTTATTACATCTCCAGTCCATTCCCTGCCATTGCGTGCTGTAAAAGTGCCAATCGAACCACAGTTAATAGAAACATCGCCTATGGAGTTTGTTGGACTATTACTGCCGTTTGTGAATGCGATGAGGAAGCAGAAAAATGGCAAAGCAATAGAAACTTGATGCAAGTTCATTATTCGATTGGAGTTGTGTTTTTAAGTTGGGAATGGATTATGAATGCCCCCTGATGACTTTCATAGTCCAGCTTATTTGTCAGGTAAAGTTGACGAGCTTTGTTTCCATATTTCAAGTTCTATCACTCATCAAAAGTACAAAACTCATTGGTGTGAAAATATCCAAGAGATATTGATTCTTTGAAGTTTCGGCACAATATGCTTTGGAATTTCCAGGAAATGCTTGAGAGATTAGACAGTAACAAAGTTGAAAATGTGTATATGTATAAGAAAACCGTGTGGCCCCAAAAGACTTGTTGAGTGTAGATTGTTGGTGGAATTGACAATAGAACAAGTTGACCATGATTGGGAGGTTTTTATAACAATAATGACGGCTTTGATAATAGCGGTGAAAAAAAAAACTAAAACTAAACGGTAAAACAAGCACAACCCAAACGAACATGTCTCGGCCATAGTTACAATGATCTGATTCTTTCGCAATTGAGGTCAGGGTGTTCGATCAAATGACGCAACCACAGTGAGACGACAGGGAAATAAAAAATTCCCAAGTGATTTAACTTTCCCAAGAGAATATGGCGTACCAGTAATTTCGTCCGATGTGCAAACAGCAACAAATTTCTTGATTGAAGCCAATGATCTAACGCGGAGTGGCTACATTTTCCAGAAAAAGAGAAATCGAGCATACAGCAACATTTGCAGTGTACCGCCATCTCCAGAATCTGAAGCAACGACTGAATCTGGATTATCGTTCTGTTCTTCGTCATGAAAAGTCGTCAAGTGTTGTTTAAAATGTAAATAAGGATAAAAGGTACTATCCCTCATTTCTATCTTTTCAATTTATAAATAAATTTATGTTCCATTTTATCTTGTCATGTTTACATTCCTAAAAAACAATTATACATTACTTTTTGAATGTCATTCAATTGATTTTACTTGAGTCTTTATTATTTTAAAATTTTAATTATTTTAAATAAAAAAAATTCTATGATAATTTGATACATATCCTCCATATTGTTAATAGTGTTAACTATTAACGTTGATTAAGAGGAGATTTCGGGATGATGTGGAGCAATCAGAATTCTCCAAGATGTGGTTAATAGGTATCTATTTTGGGAGGAGGCCAAAATTTTGAACAGGTATAAATAACAACTTTTTTTTTATCTTTTAGTTAATTTGTTTTTTTTGGCCTCCCGATTGTAATTTTCTGTCAAACTTTCTCAAATAATTCTCGGCGAAAAATTATCGATTGTAATTTTCTGTCACTTTCTCAAGTAATTTTCACGGCGAAAAATTATCCAAAAAGGACCAGGAATCGCCGATCTTTTTTTTTTGTGTGTGGGTGTGTTTTTTTCGATCTTTTTTTTTATTGGATTCATTTTTTTAATTTCCCGATCTGTTTTTTTTTCTCATAAAAATCATTCATAAAAATTTGATCACAGATCTGTTTTTCTATGATTTCCCCGATCTGTATTCATTTCTTTTTTTAGTTTTCCCGATATGTTTCTTCAAAACTTCCTAATTCTTCGATCTGGAATAAGATAATTGGAAGTTCTTTTACAGAGGGCTATCGAAGAGGGTTAACACGCCGTGCGGATCGGTGACACCTTCAAGCACGGAAGATATGTCGTTCAGAGCAAGCTCGGATGGGGCCATTTCTCAACTCTCTGGCTAGCTTGGGACATTCAGAAATCTGTAAGTCCTATCTATTTTTTTATCCCCAAATTTTTCATCTTTCTCGAGCAATTGTATGTCCAATTATGTGTATGGTTTGGTAATCCAATCTGCGAGCGTGTTCTGGTACTTTGGTGTATTTTTTGTCAATGCTGTGTATTTTGATTAAAGTTGCTGGGTTTGGAGATGGACCCAAAGATTAAGGCTGAATTCTTGGTTAATGCTGGTGCGAAATCGGAGATGAGTGAGTGTTTATTTATTTCTTTGTTTAGTTAAATATTACTGAAATAAAACCAGAAAATGTCATCAAAGGAGCTAAACTAAAGTTGATTGTTTTTTAATGCTGCACACAACAGATTTTTTAAACAAACAACTAAAATTCGGCAATTTATTAATTTCGATAATGATTCTTGGATTTTTAAATTAAAGTACTATTGTGTGCGTAGGCATATTACCCGGAGCGGTTAGGCAAGTGCTACCTGATCCACATGCCCGGATTTTTCGAGCGTGTTTGGAGATTCGTTTCACGCTTCCTCGAGAAAGCCACTCAAGAAAAGGTAAATAATTTTTAATTATTTCATAAAGAAAAAAATAATCTCAGCTATTAAGAGGAATAGTTTTTCCCACTGGAAGTTGAAGATTGCTTTTTTTTTTTTAATACTCCCTAGGTGGGTTTAGTACACCTTAACGAGAATTATGGTAATTACCAAAGTTACTCTGAGGTTCAGTCTTATTTCAAAAATACCCAGTTATCTTTCAAAATAACAAAGTTCCCCCATTGACATATGTTTCTGTTTATATCTAGCAGCCATTGAGTGTGCGTATTTCTGAAACAAATGTAATTCTCAAGAGAGCATTTATAAACCTCGAGAGGGTATTTATAAGTTTAAAAGATGATTGGGCTGTTTTGTAATTAGACTAAATTTCAGGGTAGTTCTTATATTTTTTCTAAAAATTACGGTAAGTGCTTATGAATTATAAGTTCTTATTTTATATATGCACTACTAATGCTTATGGAAACCTTTTTTGCTCATGATGCAGAGTGTGTGGTTCATGTACTGGACAAAGTCATTGCAAGGTATATTGTGATTAGAATTTGTATACAAAATGACCATTGAGACGAAAAGGGCAAATCTTGACGTGTGAAGTTGAAAACTAGAATGTTTTAGACTATTGAGTGTCGTAGATTTGTTTGCAGCTGCTAATACTATGTGGTTGTTGCTAGAATCACATTGCTTTTAACTTTGTTTTCAAATATAGTTCTTTACGTATGTTTTTTATATAATATAAATTATTTCTTTCAATTATCATATGGATATAGATTTGTTTCTCTCTTTAGTCATAAACCCTTTTTCTGTTTGGAGAAAATTTCTCGAGAACAACATCGATTTTTTTATTTTGTTTTTGTATTTACTAAAAATAATAAAACTCAATTGAGATTATTTTTTGTGTTTTACTAAATTCAAAGAAAAATAAAATAAAGCTTCATCGTATACTATTTTTATTTCTAAGAAACTTAAGTTTTTATCTGCTGATTACAACAGTTCAATTAGAGTCGAAGAAGTCGGAAACGAAAAGATGACCATGATTCTTGATTTGCATCAAATTGCCTTAAAAAACGTCGACAGGCAAATGATAGTAGTAGCACAAAATGGGAAAACTGGAAACATGGGTGTAGATTCCATGTACATGAGAGTGAATTGTTCTTTGACTTTTCATTTTATTTCAACCATGATTTTCAGGCATGTGTTCACTTAGCTGTGCTATTATCTACAATTAAGATTTTTATTTTGGTTCGATTTATTCGATTTCTTCAAAAACCAGTTTAGATCTTTCAAGGAATGCAGTTTTAATATTTTTGTTGTTTATGTGAATCGTATACCAGCCATTGTGGAACTTTGCATTCAGGCCGGTGTTGAAATTCAACAGTATCCGACAAAAAGACGTGATTTCTCGATTTATCGTGTTGCTGGAAGGATAATTGATTTTGAGAAGAAATTTCCCAAAAATAATTTGTCGGGGAAGAACATAAACCCATTTGGATTTTGGGAGATGGATAAGAGGTCGAGTGAGGATCGGGAGTCTGTGGATTCGCCATATGATGATTTCAAAGGTTTGTTCAATTGTCATTTGTTTTAGGGATAATTATAAAAACTACCCATGAGGTTTGGTTATTTACAACAAATCCCGGATAGCTTTATAAATTATAAAAACCACCGTTGAGTTTTATTTCACTTACATTTTCCCCCAACTGTTAGTTGACGTGATGGAATTTGTTGGCACCGTCATCAAAAATTTTAACTTGTCAAAATATAACAAATAGCACCAAATTTTTGTTTGGCTATTTGTAATACAAAGAAAAAATTGGGGATGTATATATAAAATGTAAGATGAGAATTTTGGGATTATTTATAATATATAAAAATGTTTGGGGTTGTAATTGTAATAATATTTGATAATGTTACCAATATCCACAATTAAAGACGGATGTAACTTCAAGGGTGGTTTTTGTAATTGTGAAAGTTGCCTTCTTTTTTGGGGGGGTAATTTGGCCAAACTTCAAGGGTAGTTTTTATAATTATCCCTTTATTCTATCTTCTCTGTTAAATCCAAAATTAATTTTTTTTTTTGGGTAATTTGGCCAAACTTCAAGGGTAGTTTTGTAATTATCCATTTATTCTATCTTCTCATTTATATTTTTATTTTGGTTCGATTTGTTCGATTTCTTCAAAAACCAGTTTAGTTCTTTCAAGAAAGGCAGTTTTAATATTCTTGCTGTTTATGTGGATCGTATACGAGCCATTGTGGAACTTTGCATTCAGGCCGGTGTTGAAATTCAACAATATCCGACAAAAAGACGTGATTTCTCGATTTTGGGTGTGTGATATTAAATTGTCTCTACAGCTTGACCCATTTTTTCTTCTTCTCTGTTTGAAAATTGTTTAGGTCTGAATATATAAATGCACATACCTACAAAGTTGTGTTTTGGGTTTTTTCAAGACTTTGTTCCCTTTCTTTGCTCTAAGGTATAAATCTTCGATCTCATTCTCTTTCTCTCTCTCTATTTTTTATCATGTTAAAGATGAATACTTTTGGACTCCAGACAATTATTCATTTAATTTCATAGGTCTTTTTCATATTTTTCTTAACTTTTCTCTGAATTCTCGGGCTTATTTTTGTTGGTCTCGAAGAAGTCAAAATTGTGTGGGTTTAGTTCAGATAATCTGCTTTCGGATTCGATTCGTATTTTTCAGAAATTATGTATATAAACTGCAAAAAATTTTTTGTTTGTTCGGGGTCTAACCCCCAGTCCAGGGACTTGGTTTTGCAGCTAGAGCTATCAGTATGTTTGCTCAATTAAATTACGCATTTGGGATCACTGACCCAAGCATTACATGATTAGAGTGGTCATATTAGAATTGGATGAGTATTCTTTGTTTGCCAAACATACAAAAGTCACATACAAAATAATTATAATCATCTAATGGATCAAATGCGGAGTCCGCCGGAGGGAAAATATAAAAAATATAGGTATATATCGATTGAGCACTGATTTGCATCTTTTTGTACATATTTTCCTTTTCGTTTTTGTTTCACGTTGCGTGTTTTTCGCTTTCTTTTTGTTGATTTAGGAGTCGGGTAGGCCGTTTTTCGTATTTCTAGATTTTCTTAGTTTTTGTACGTTTTTCTTATTTATTTTCGTAGTTTTTTACATTTCCGTTTTTCTTGGCCGTAGGACGTCCAAGCRGGGCCCACGCTCGTTGGAATCGTTGATACTCGACTCGGGATTGGACAGACAAAGCAAGGAGGCGCAACGGACGAGGTTCGATAAACCGGCGGACGCGAAAAGGACGAGAAATCGAGCCAGGCGCTGGAATCCAGTCGACCGACTGAATGATCAGTCGATCGACTTTAAGTCGATCGACTGAACCGGATGAAATTGAATAGATTCCAGCGAATTTTGAAGTTTTTGACATGGCAGTCGATCGACTGCCTAATTGGCCGATCGACTGCCGTCGACCGACTGGTCATCTCAAGATCGACGGAATTACAGGGCTTCAGGCCAATTTTGACATCGTAGTAGATCGACTGCCGACAAGGCCGATCGACTGCCAGTCGATCGACTGCTTTTCCTCAGTCGATCGACTGAAAAGCAGATTTTTGAWGATTTAAGCAATCATACGTCATTTCAAGGACAACAACTTGCAGCTATTAGCTTTCTTCCCCAGAAAGCTCACCAAAAAGCTTTTTCTTCAGTTTTTCATGTTTGCTCATTTTAATTCCTAAAAATTCTAGTAATTACATATAGATTAGTTAAGTTTAGATTTAAGCTAGTTTATGTTCAAGCTTTGTTTCAAGCTATCTTTTGTGAAGAACCATCAGCTTCCAAGCTCTTTCTCATTCAAGCTTTTGTGTAATCAACATTTGGTAATCCCTTTCCTTTAATGTAGTTTCATTTCCAAGTCATTTTATCTTGATCTTGTAYTGAAGTKTGATTCTTGCTTTGTGGTTGTTTTAATCATTTAAATTCCTTATCTTTATTTTCTAGCTTTCTAGCTTATGAACTTATGCTTTTAAGTTATTAAGTTGCAATCAATTTCTAATTAGTATAAGTTGTTAAAGATCTTCCTTTAAATCCCTTAATTAATGTTAAGTACTTATGTTGACTTATTCAAATAAGTTGACTTTAATTTTCCCTCCATTTTACTAATTTCAAATAATTAAGTTTTTAATAAGTTAATTAGTTTAAATTGATCGTTTTTAATATAAGCTTTAAATTCCTTTAAATGTTTTAATGTTTTTAAATCTCAAATTTCAAATTCAAACCTTAGCTATAAAACCGAACAATGATTATCGCTTTTCTAGGTTAATTTAGTTTAATCAAAAACCGACAATAAGAACGATAAAGAAAACCGAACGCCGATTACATCCATCCTCGAGAGACACGACTCGGGACAACTCACCGCACCTACAGTCGACTCCGTACTATTGCGGAGACGATTTCTAGAGCGTCGAGAAATCATCGATCAAGCACCTTCTAAATTGAGCGCGATCGGAGCAAAGACAACGCACGCTGCCACAAGTTGGAGGAAAGAGAGCCGGTGAACTTGAGAGAGAGAGAGATAGATGTTGTCACCAAGGTAGAAAAAACTTGCTCCATCTCTCGACCTCTTCGTTTTTATTTTTATTTTATTTTTTCTTTTCATTTTGTTTAATGTGTAGGATAATTAATTTGTTCTAGGGTTTAGTAAATTCATCTCTCCGTTTTCCATTGTAGTGATTGAAGTTCCTACTCTATTAGCATTTCTCCCTTAATTTACCGTCTTACTGAATGGTTATCGTGCTTCTATTTTCAACCTGCCTATTTCATTTTTGTTGCAAGTTGAAGATTTGTTTGGCTACTAGAGTTTGAATTTGAATTTGAATCGACATTCTTTGTAAATCAGAATATATTTATCTTTCTCTCCCCTGTTGTTTTTACTGCTGCAGGAAATTGTAATTGGTTTGTTCTATGGTTTAGGGTCTAGGGAATTTAATTTTCCATCTTATTTGACTGACTGATGGGTTGTTGTGCTCTTGCATTGAGTTCATGTCACTTCTATATTAACTATTTCTTATACTGTTCATGTTTAACAAAGAATCATACAGATGATTATACAAAATTAGCAAGGACAGTCAATACTATGTGGAAAATTGCTATATGTGGACAATTAGACCGTAGAGTTTTAGGACATGTTTAAATAATTAAAAACAACTGGATAGATATATTCAAGGACGTGTTTTAATCATAAAAATAGGCATCCATTCGAGGATAATTAACAATTAACATTGGTCGGCAAAGTGGGCCCGTCATGCTAATAGCTGGTGCATTCATGGCATAGCTGTCCATTTTAGATTTTTTTTAGTGTGTCGTGTCGGAACGTCTGTTTGCAGTTATTGAAATGGAAGATTATCTTTCTTCAGACCGAAGCAGATGATGTTTAGCCGGTCTGCCCGCTCCAATCAGCTCCCGGTTCGGATCAAAAACGACAAAGACGCTCTAAAACTGGTCAAGATCGTCGATAGAGCCCAAGGTACCAACGAATCACGTGTCTTACAGGAAGGCTCCATCAGACATTTGACAGACGGTTCATCGCTGGGACACCCGGGCCCCACCTGAGATATTCCGCAATAGGTTCCAGACCTGAGCCCGTGGCGATCTCCGCTTTTTTTTATGTTGGTCCTACCCCAAATCCAAATGAAATGCAGTTTTGTTTTGAGTTGCAAGGAAGTCTATACCATAAGTCATGCTTTTTAATGAGATTGGATTGACATTTGTCTATGATAAAATCACCAGGTCGCACTCATTGAATTCTGAATTCTAGATTTTTCTTTATTAAGTGTTTGCCCATAGTCACATTAAAGCATGTAAAAGAAATAAAAATAAAAATGAAATGAATAATTACCTCCAATTTTGGGCCTTTGTGTTTTCTAACAGGGATCAGCACAAGTAAGTGTTCACGGATTAAAAAGAAAAGGAGAAAAGAAAAGACAAAGAGTTATATAGTGCATGGCTTATGATGTAATGATTATAAGTTAAGAAGTGATTATAGACGGTGGAGCATGGACGCCTATTGGTGACGTTACGACCACTATGTTGTGGATACATGGTCAAATATCCACAGTGCAGAAAATGAAGGTTTATACCATTTTATAGATAAAAACTATTAATATTCATTACCTAATAATCATTTGAGAATATCAACAATGAATGTTTGTACCATTTTAGAGATAAAGACTGTTAATATTCATTGGTTAATAATGATTTGAGAATATCAACTTCCGGATGAACCCACATCATCTGAATTTCACTTCTGATGAATCCAGTTCTCATTATTCATTATTCAGACTTATTCAATAACAATATTACACTAAATTTAATGTTAACTTCTTGAACTATTGATCGATAATAAATTCAAGAAAAGTATAATTAAAAAATAATTGTTAAAGTAATATAGTAACTATATACATTATTAATTTCTTAATTTGTGTGGTCTAATTGTCTTTTCGTCCGGAAATTTTCGTTATTCTAATGAATATCTTTTATTTCTATTTATTAGCATCAATTATTAGTTAACGTAACTTTTGGACTAATCTTTTATTATATACAATTTTTTTATGGTAAATTGACTTATATAATTAATAATAGTATAATACACTATCATTTCCAAAAGATAATTATTGAGAAATTAATTAAGAAACAAAATACGCGTCATTTTCACAGTTATGTTCGAAAAATATTAATTCATACAAATGAAGTTTGAATATGAAAACAATAATTTGATACATTATTTTACGGAAGTTTGAATATGGAAACAATAACTTCATACGGGAACGAATATTTATCAATTCTAAATATATTAAACAATTAAAAGTCAGTGATAATAGTACAATGATTTTACGTTAAAAAAAATGAATGATGATCACAACCTAAAAATGTACTTTCCTTTTCGTAATTGATTTAATATCATCTATGTAAATATAAAATCTTAAATAAAGTTCCGATGAATTCGTTATTTATTTTAAGAAATTATTCTTAATTAACATAGCTTTTGAAGTAATTATTGTATATTTAGTCAATTATTATCCTAAAAATACTAAGCACCAAAATTCGTAAATCTCTATATCTTTTATTTCCATGGATTATGTAAGCACTATATTCATATCCCTTAAATTAGCAATGGATTTCAGGCCTTATATTCATATCCCAAAAATTAGTGGGATAAATATGGTACTATGTAAGCATGTTTCCTTTTTTTATTTTCTTCCTTTTGTTGGAGAAAATGCCAGTATGCACTATCTTTTGTAATTAAAGAATTTCAATTATACCTTTGAAATATTTCTTTATTTCATATATATGAGGATAAAATCATGGGCAATTTTCTTTTCTTTGATTAAGATATAAATTAGAATATTATTTTCATTTTTTCTTTTTTCTTAAAAGTATTTTCAATATATTTTTTGTTTATTTTAAGAATTTATTCTTAGTTCACGTAGCTATTGGAGTAATTATTGTATATGTAATCAATTATTATCCTAAAAATACTAAGCACCAAAATTCGTAAATATCTGAATATCTTTTATTCCATTTATTAGCATCAATTATTAGTTAACTTAGCTTTTGGACTAATCTTTTATTGTATACGAATTTTTTTATGGTAAATTGACTTATATCATTAATAATAGTATAATACGCTATCAGTTCTGAAAGATAATTATTGAGAAATTAATTAAGAAACAAAGTACACATCATCTTCACAGTTATGTTTGAAAAATATTAATTTCATACAAATGAAGCTTGAATATGAAAACAATAATTTGATACAATATTTTACGGAATAAACAATTCTTCCTTACATTTCCTTACATTAAACCCAATTACCAATTATTTTCGATTTTACACAACAAAATATTTATAAATATTTAGAAATCAGATTCCCTAATTCATGGTACATATGATTTATCATTATCAATTCTAAAATCTATTTAACAATTAAAAGTCAGTGAAAATAGTACAGTAATTCTACGTTAAAAAAATGAATGATGATCACAACCTAAAAATGTACTTTCCTTTTCGTAATTGATTTAACATCATCTATGTAAATATAAAATCTTAAATAAATTTAAGATGAATTCGTAATTGATGGCGTTTAACAAACTGATCCAACAAGAACTTAATTTTGATTGGTATTATTGATGGGGTTTAACAAACTGATCCAGCAAGAACTTAACTTTGATAGATCCCTTTTGGAAGTTGAGCATCGCAATCTATGCTCATTATTAACTGATGAACAGAAAGGAATCTATCGTGAAATAATAAGTGCTACCTCATCACTCAGGGGTGGGGTTTATTTTGTTTACAGCTATGGTGGCACTAGGAAAATATTTATTTGGCGAACATTATCAGCAGCTTTACGGTATAAAGGAGAAATTGTTCTTAATGTTGCTTCAAGTGGTGTTGCGGCCCTTTTACTTCCTTCAGGTAGAACTGCACATTCAAGGTTCGGTATACCTTTGACTATAACGGAAGATTCAATGTGTTCAATAACTCCTGGGACTGAATTAGCTGCTCTCATGGATCAGGCAAAACTAATCATTTGGGATAAGGCCCCAATGATGAGTAGATTTTGTTTAGAAGCTTTGCATAAGAGTTTGATATTTATTGCACTCGAGAAAAGGAAGAACCTACCATTTGGAGGTAAGGTTTTAGTTCTAGGTGGAGATTTCAGATAAATTCTTCCAGTTGTTCTAAAGGGCAGTCGAGAAGATATTGTTTATGCAAGTATATGCTCGTCTCGATTATGGGAACATTGTAAAATCTTGAGATTGACGAAGAATATGAGGTTAACTGTTGGACAATCATTGACGGCTTCTGCTGCAAAAGATATCAAAGAATTCTCAGAGTGGATACTGAAAATTGGTGATGGTGACATTGGTACCGAGGTGGATGGTGAAACTTTGATCGATATACCGAATGTTATACTTTTAAGAACCACGGGTGATCATGTTTCCGCTATTGTCGAGAGCACGTATCCATCTATTTTAGAAAACTTTGGCAGTGACTTCTTCTTTGAGGAAAGAGCTATTATTGCACCCATTAATAGCATTGTTGAAATAGTTAATGATTATGTGATGTTGATGCTTCCAGGTGATGAAAGAGAATATCTTAGTTTCGATACGATTTGCAAAACATATGTCAACGGGGAGGCTCAGCATCAAGTGTACTCAACCGACATTCTTAATTCAATAAAGTGCTCATGGATACCTAATCATATTTTAAAGTTGAAAATTGGTGTTCCGGTTATGTTGATTCGATACATGGACCAAGCAACAGGTTTATGCAATGGTACGAGGTACACAACTTGGAGATCGTATTATTGAAGCAAGGATTCTATCAGGCAACAATATTGGGAATAAGGTATATATCCCACGAATGACATTGAGTCCCTCTGATAGTAGGGTGCCTTTCAAATTCCAAAGAAGACAATTTCCACTCATTGTATGTTTCGCAATGACTATAAACAAGAGTCAGGGGCAAATTCTTTTCAATGTTGGGTTATATTTGCCAAAATCAGTTTTCAGTCACGGTCAGCTTTATGTTGCGATATCTCGAGTTAAGAGTCGTAAATGGTTGAAGATTCTTTGCTGCAACGAAGATGACATCATTGTCAATAAGACATGTAATGTAGTTTATAAGAAAGTCTTTCAGAACTTAAAATGAGAAATAAATCTTATTTTTCGTACAATTTATTTACTTGCTTTATTCGTTATTTATTAATTGATAAATTTTATTATTCTTTGTGTAATTACCGCGTAATACGCGGGTTTTTACACTAGTAATTATAATATCTATTATCTTTTTAATGTCTCTAAAATGATCAATTATTTTTTGTAATCTCCCTAAAATGGATAGAATAAGAATGAGGACGTAATAATCAAAGTACACTTCTCATTTGGCGGATTTCTGGATAGTTATTTAGGTAGATCATTTTCATTCTCATTCATCCTTTTTTTTTTCTTTTCTAATCTCTCTTTGTAACGTTATCATTTTTCCCTACCAAAAGAAAACCCTAAAATGCTCTTTCTTTATAGTTGGCTTGTAACACGTTAAAATTCTTGCTATTTCATTTTGGGTTTTTAAAGGGTTGTGGTGATTGGAGAGATTCTCTCTTAGTATTTTAGAAGAACAATGAAATATGATGGAAAAAAAAACCTCAGATGTAGGGTTTTACTTCATTTTTATTTTTTTCGACAATGATCCATTAGGTAAATATTTTATCCCAAATACTCTAATGGAATAATTAACTTCCCATATAATCAATTATCTTCAACTACTATATAAGAATATTATTTTACCCTTATTAATGATTTCCCTTGTTTTCCCTTTCAATTTTGTTTTTCTTTATTCAACATTTAATACAACCAAAATTCATACTATTACATGACATTTCCATATCATTGTCATCAATAGTTAATGGCGAATTCATACTACACTGTGCATTTTCATACTACATAATGCAATTTTATTCTTATAGTGTATATAGTCGGAATTCCATACTACTGATTTTTATACTTTTATTCATTATAGGCAAGTTTTCACACTACACCTTGAGATTTCATACTATATCATGTAATTATTTTATGCACTATGTCACACTAAAACACAAACTTTTTTTTTCACAATTTTATGTTTTTAAATTTCAATTTCATACTAACGATTTTCATAGTTTCAAGAAATCTACATGCACTTTCTCTCTATATATTTTTTTCTCCTCCTTCTCTCTACCTTATCTTTTCCGCCGGCCACCTACATTCAACGTTCTCGTCGTACATAGCCCATTAGAGTAACATTCTCTTTGGCCCGTAGTTGGGCAGTGGGCCCGCAGGCCCACATTGGTAGCAAAAGGCAATTGTCGAACATAAGTCATGACGATAGCATTCATATTTTTTATAGTTTCATTATTTTATTTGTATAGTTTCATGATCTCTGTATAAATTTCATGATACTTTTTTTTTATATTAAATTATATTTGATAATATAATAAACATGGCTTTAATGTTTTTTTAGCTTAATATGCAACTTATATTTTCTTGATGAAATTACTCTAATTTACATATTTATTTCTATTTTTAATTTATATTAATATGTATATAAATTGTCCGTACAACTTAAACTCACGAATTTTAGAAAATTTCTTTACCACAATTAATTACTTCAATTTATGTTTTGATAAATTATAATATTATAATTGAATTATATCAATTAGTCTTATTAAATTTAAGAATTTTTTTTACCAAAAAATCAGGTAAACACATAATAAATATAGCAAAAGTTATAATTAGGAATTTTAATTATTAAAAAATAATATTTTCTATCCTGTTATAAATTCCATGATTTATTTTATTGAATTATATTTTTATAATAAAATAAAAAAATGCTTAGTTTTATCTACGTATTTAATTTATTTTTTCTTGATGAAACCACTCTTATTTACATATTTATTTCGTTAAAATTAATATTAATGTGTATAAATTATTAAGTTATTATACAAATGATTTTATGTAACAACATGTACTTTATATGAGATTACTAAAGTGCATCAAATTTTAAATCATCCCAAACTTTTATTTTGTGGAGAAAAAAATGTATCTGAATCCACTTCTATAGAGTGTTACACAAATTGGGATAATGCAATAAATAATTTACAATCATTGGTAGTGACTAAAGTTTCATATCTTTTTCAAAGATTTCCCAATGACTGATATTTCTAATGGTAATTTATTATTTTAATATTCTAATAGTATGTTATTATTTAACTATATTTTTTATGCAATTATAACTATTTCGCTAAAATTAATATTAATATGTATATAAATTGTTTAGTTATTATACAAATGATCTTATGTAACATTATGTACTTTATATGAGATAAATAAAGTGCATCAAAATCCAAAACATACCAAGCTTTTATTTTGCAGAAAAATATCAATGTATCTGAATCGACTTCTATAGAGCGTTACACAGATCGGGATAAATGCAACAAATAATTTACAATCATCGGTAGCGGCTAAAGTTTCATATCCTTTTCAGAGATTTCCAATGAACGATATTTCTAATGATAATTTATTATTTTAATATTCTAACGGTATGTTATTATTTTACTATAATTTTTGTGCAATTATAACTGATCGAAGAATTCCTAGCACTCTAAGAAATCATCTCCGCAATATGACGGAGTCGATTGTAGAGCGGTAAGTTTTTCCGAATCGTGTCTCTCGAGGAAGGCTAATCGGAAGCTATTTCGCATTTGATTTTCGTGATATAAAATAAAATTAAACTAACTATACTAAATAAAGCGTAATTCACTTTGGTTCGGGTTTTGAAAGCTAATCAACTAAGACAAGAATTAAAAGTGATTTTAATGAAAATAATGAAAAATGAGGGTTTAGGGTGTTCGGTTCGTCTCCACGATCAATCGGTTTTTGCCGAGCACTTAATCCATAAATCGGGGTTGTCAATCCCGAATATCGATCAAGTATTGGGGTCGTCAAACCTAATTCCCGGGTTTGTCTATCCCGAGTCTCAACAAACTCCGATTAATTGTTCTAAACGAACCAAGACCCTAAACCCATAATTTCTAAATTAATTGCATCAATTGAAAATTAAAATAATTAAAACCTGAAGATTTGTGAAGCTTGAAAACAAGAACATCATTTTGAAATTTGAAATAAACTAAGGAGGGAAAAGTGCTTTGAAAGCTACAAGCATAACACAACAACAAACTAAGAAGTTAGACATGATTTCTAATGAAAATTAAGGAATTTCCTAATTTGGCAAAAAGCTTGAAGAACTCATAAGAGCTTCAATGGGGTTTTGCCAAAAATAGTAAATGATGAACATGAAGAACATGAAATGAAGAACAAACTCAACAACATAAGAAAAGTTTTAGACATTTTAGGAATCATTAATCCTACAACAATAATTAAAGAAAACAACAACAATTAACAACTACAAAGCAAGAAATCAAGAGGAATGAATTATCATTACCAAACCAAAAGATGCAAGAACCAAATCTCCAAGAGGTGTCAAGTCTTGAATAACATCCACACCAAATTACACTACAATCACATTGATGATTGAAACTAAACTAAAAATCTAAATCTAAGGAAATGGAAAATGGGTTTTGAAGAGATGGGGACTTTGTCAAGGTCCCCAACTAGCCAAAATGAGGATATTTCTTGTGGATAATGGGTGGGAAGCATCTATAGGTCAATCAAGGGCAAAATGGTCCTTTTTTTTCGCCAACAACACACAATCTCAGCAGAGCAGTCGATCGACTGCTTGGCAGCAGCATTCCGGAACTTAAGTCGGTCAGTCGATCAATTTTCGTGGTCGATAGGCAGAGAAATACATGGAATCAGCCATAGATGTCTTCATATGAAATTTAGCCCTTTGTCTTGGATTTCATTTGGCGTTTGATTTGTGTCGATTGAGGTTTTATCCCGAGAGTTATTGGCTCCGTCCCAAAACCTATCACAAGCGAGGCCATGACGTACTGTCTCCACTTAAAGTTGCGTTTTACCATTCTTAGCTTCAAGATTCGGGATCATTGTAAACACAAAAGTTTTAGATATTTCTCTCATATTTCCAATGATATAAGGTAGAGTCAAATGGTACTAGTTTGAAGTTATGCTTGTATTAACACAACTGATATATCCACCGAGCGAATGCATGAGGTGACAATGAATATGGCCACATTTCTCGTCATTACCGGTCGATCCTCGGGCCAAAGATATGTAGAGGCTTACAAATGAATTCATAGGGTTTGAATCATCTTTCGGCCTCGTCCCGGGCCCACTTTGACCAAAGTTGACCTTCAAAACAAAAACTAAGAAAAAACTAAGAAAATATAAGAAAAACTACTAAAAACAAAAAAAAACACTACAAAAACTAAAATGATGCAAAATATGTCAATTGGACTCAAAAATCATATAAATAAAAGCAAATCACGCACAATTGAGCCGCAAAAATATAACAAAAACACGTACAAAAATGTGCAAATCAATAACTAATTTAAAATAATTTATGAAAAGATACACTCACTCTTAATCGAGATTTTGGGTCTGTACTATTATTGTTATACTATATAATTCTTAGGATTATTATTATTATTATTATTATTATTATTATTATTATTATTATTGTTGTTGTTGTTGTTGTTGTTGTTGCACAATACTAAAATAACTCTAGATATTTATATTATTATTATTATTATTATTATTATTATTATTGTTGTTGTTGTTGTTGTTGTTGTTGTTGTTGTTGTTGTTGTTGTTGTTGTTGTTGTGACAAAATACTTATCAATTGACAGGTATAATTATATAGTCATTAATTATTCATCCAATTATACCATAAGTCTTACAACATTCATTAATGGTTTAGTAAAGAGATTATTCCTTAATATTCGTATTATACATTAATATTAATTATGTACATACATTTCTCAATTAAACTAATTATAACACATAATTTAAGGTACATTTAATCTCTTAACTAACTTTTATAACTTAAATACACATTAAAGTCAAACATATAATAATATCAAAACCCTCTTATGGAAACTATGAAATATCATAATATCAAAAAATAGATTTTAGTGTATTTGTTAATATATGCTATTACCATTTGTAATGAGTTGTTAATTATATATATTCCATAATTAATTAAATTATAATTCATAATTTACTTTACAATAAATGAATTGTTTTAATTGTATATTATTAACACATATAATTACAATAATAATGACAAAAAGTTCATATGAAAAGTCACTAATAAGAATATTCCACATTATATCTTAATTATTATAAATTTTATTTATGAAATTACTCTCTCTCTCTCTAGATTTCCACACATTTTAGAAAAACAAGTTACATTATTCATACAATCAAATTGACCAATAATTTTATTATATTTTTTTAATTTGATATAGTATATTATTGTTAATCTTATAAATTAAAATATTTTTCATTCTTAATGATTGTATTAATTCATTATTATTCATCCTAAAGAAATAAGAGAAATAACCAAGTCTACAATTTTTGGCAGTAAAAGACAATTGTCGAACATAAATCATGACGGTAACATTATGATTTTGTTTATATAGTTTCACACACACACACACACACACACACATATATATATATATATATATATATATATATATATATATA
>BMAC01000012.1:1708420-1728482 GCA_014905375.1 Phtheirospermum japonicum
TATATATATATATATATATATATATATATATATATACTAATTAGTTAGGTTAAGATTAAGACTAACCTTAATTAACTAATTAATATAAATATAAATATATATAATTATATTTTAAAATCTTCAATCATTCTAATGGGCTTCTACAATTAGGGCCTACTAGAAAATTACATGGATTTGAATTTAGAATCCAACTAATTAATTAATTCAATTAATTAATTAATCCCATGAATTTAAATTAATCAATCCAATTGACTAATTATATATATATATGAAAGAAAAGTAGGCAGTCGCATACCTTTGGAAGAAAACAAAACAAAAAAAAAATAAAAAAAATACTCCACCTTTTAAATAGGGCGGCCGTCCATGTTGATGCACAACAGAAAACAAAACAAAAGATTTCCTTCTATTTTTTAAAAGCAGGCGTCTCTCAAGATCAGAAACGAAAATAAAAGAAAATTATTTTTACATATTTTATTTAAGTCTTCAAATTAATAATTTCTCATCTACAATAATTAATCTTCAATCAATTGTTGATTGTTGGATTAATTGTTATTCCTATCAATTTGAAAACGAAACGATTCTACTAGCGAAGACTCAATTAGAGGGGATACGCTTGAATTCCTGAGGCGAGAAGTTTCGGTGTTAGCCACATAGCCGGGAATTGATTCTCTCTCAATCGTCGCTTGAAGATATCGAAAGCGAGGTATTAATTTATTTATTTTATAAGAATCAAAATTTGTATTAGATACATAATAATGAAAAATGACGATCGTTAAAATCGCTTACGAAATCTACGGGGTTTATTATATATATTTGATATATATAATTGTTTTAATTAATCGAAAAATTTTAAATTCCGCTGCGTAAGCCCCGTACGATTATAGCGAACCCAACAACAACCCTCGAGGTTTCCATTTCAGATTGATTATCTAAAGTTGCAAACGCAAAGTTGGATATTTTAGGGTCCATCTCACGGTCCAGTAAAACATTGCTTGATTTTAGTTCCCTTAAAACGACCCCGAGTCCCGAATCACGATGAAGATAAACAAGTCCTCGAGCTATCCCCGTTATGATCTTGGAGCGAACTGGCCATGGAAGGAATTGGCGTTCTTGTTCGCCTGCCTATGTGTAGAAGTTATTTCAACAATAGCGCTCGTATCATAAACGATAATATAATATACAAGAGAGTCAGGTGAGATATAGAAGGGACCAACCAAATATGAAAGTATCTAGACTTAAGTTCTCCATGAACTCGTATACGAGCAATTTTTCTTCTCCATGGATGCAATATCCAAGTAGTTTGATGAGGTTTCCATGCTGAAGCTTGGGAAGCAAAAGGACCTCGTTTTTTAATTCTGCGAGGCCTTGACTCGAAGATGTTGAAAGCCTCTTAATTGCAAAGACTTGCCCTGTGGGTTACACGCCCTATTTATACAAAATAGTTTTGATTAGTCCGGGCTCCGGCCCAGCCCTATATCCGCCTAGACCGTGTCAAAAATAGTGAACTCGTATGATTTTTTTTTTAAAGTTAAATCCAGCACAACCCGTTTTTGTTTTGTGCTGGCTACGCAGTGGAAATATTGAGCTATCAACTTCAGTTAAAAGAGCTAAAAATGGGGCAGCTTAGAAGAAGTCACCTTATAAACTAATCCATATCCACCTAGTCCAACTTTATTTTCAGGGGAGAATTGATTGGTGGCAGCGGTAATTGTATACCAATCGAAGTTGGCGAAGTTCATGTTTGCACCACATATTTCTTCACAAACTTCTGCAATTTTACAGCACTTTATACGCTTAAGGAAATAATAGAGGTGATTCCAAAGACAAATATCCCTGAATTGAGTGGGGTGTGTAGCGTGAGTATAAAATGTGTGAAAAAATCAGTTGTAGACCGTGAAAAGTTCCTGGTGATTGTGGCACCACTAGTGGCTTGTTTCCTTCCAGCATTTTAACCACACAAGGCATAGTCGGCCTGTGATTTGGTTCCGTTTGAGTGCATAGCAGACCAACTTGACGCCTCATCAGTTGAAAATGCACCTCCAAGTGACTCATCAACTAGATTTAATGCTTTCCAGACATTCCACAGCTTCCATGCCTGGACAATGCTAATTATATGTAAATTAATCCTGTATGTTTTTTGATGGTTTATACCTTCATTCCACGTTACTATATGGAAGGTGTCCAAATGTTTGAGCTTTTAAGGTACTTGCTACAATCTCACAGCACTATACTTTAAAGCTGCTGAGCCAAGTGGTTGTTCTTGGAAGTGTGTGCAAAAACTTCTGCGTTTTGAAACAAGTATTTTACTACAAAAAAAAAAAAAAAAAAAAAAAAAAAAAAAGTGGTTGAAAAGCAAACAATTGTCTGTTGTTGAAAAGCTGTTGCAAGAGTTTGGTGTATACTATATACGTCATAAGAGGATATTAAAATAAGAATCCAGATTACATTTGACACTTTAGAAATAGTGATTTTTTAGTAAGTTTAATCAAATAAACTAAACTAAATACAAGAATTCTCAGTAATATTAGTTATAAATAAATATTTCCATAGGTACTTTAACTTGCATGTACATATTATATTAGGTAATATTAATTAATAAATACTATGCTCATAAAAAACCTAATTAAAAAATAGAAAGGTCAAACTAGATTTGATGGGTAAAACTGAAAGGGTATATTATTGAAAAATTGAAGAGAAAATGAAACTGTGTCGAAAACCAAAATCCCAAACGATAGAAAAATGCACCCCCGGACTCAAAGACTCCAATCCACCCATTCTTAGATAAAAGCTGGGATCACGTTATTCTTTTCCATTTATCACCTACAAACGTACTCATATTTATTTATCACATCAGCGTCATGTCCATGTCCATCGTCATGGTTAGGAGGCACCAAAGATGAAAATCTAAAAAGCATTATAAAATAACTACTTTTACTCGTAATTTTATATTTATATACAGGCACACTTCATTCGGTAATTTCCAAAGTACTTATGCTTGTAATATGAGTCATATGAAAATAATCTGCATATTATAGGAATCTACAACTAAATTACTGCTTTTCTCAAATTGTCCATAGTTCACACTTACATAGCTGAGAAGGGTCGGCATGGACTCTGAATAAGATTCGTGCATTCTCCTGCCACTGATGATCTCCAGGACTATGATTCCAAAGCTGTACACATCGGATTTAACTGAAAAGTTACCCGTAGAATATTCTGGAGACATATAGCCACTGAAAACAGAAACAACATATAATTATTCGTGGTTAGCAAAGAGAATAGCAGACAGGATGGATCGTTGACACTTACATGGTCCCAACTACTTGAGTGATTTCCGATTCAGATTGACGTTCTTCCAAGATTCTAGCAAATCCAAAGTCGGAAATTTTAGGATTCATTTCGCTGTCCAGTAAAATATTGCTTGTTTTGAGCTCCCTGTAGAGGACTCTGAGTCCAGAGTCTTTATGAAGATAAACAACTCCTCGAGCAATTCCCAGTATGACTTTGAAGCGTACTGGCCATGGCAGGCGTTGGTGTCGTTGTTCTTCACCTATGTGTAAGTAAAAGTTAATTCTGTTGAGAAATTATTTTCAATAATTCCTTTTTGGTAGTTTGCCTTTCTTAGAGTTTTTATTTTATTAGGACTTTAGATTTCTTACCTAAGGTTGTATTAGGACTTTATTTAAATTACCTTAAGTTTAGTTAAACTTGTCCATCAAGTTTAGGAGTCCTTTATTGTTATATAAGGCTGGTCGACGCAAAATGGAATTACAAATCATAGAAGAACTGACGCAAGGCAGAGAACGAAATCTGAGAACAAGGTTCAACGATTTCAAGAAGTAAAAACGCAGAGTATCAGTCATACTTGGAGCTGGGATTTGGACCAAGAGTTCTTGGACGTTGCGTAACCAACGGACGAGAATATTTCTCACAGCACCAAGTATTTTCGTATCGAGTTTGATACAATTGTTTTCATATATTACTTAGTATTTTGTAATTGATCTTTGAACGATAAGTAATATAGTTTTTGGGTTTGTATACCCAAGTCCGTAAGAACGTTTTCTTACGGGCTAAAAGTTTTATTTCTGTGTTTAATTTATTTTATCCACTGCGTTTATTTTTTTTATCTGTTTTTTTAACTGTTCAGTAAACTGATGTTGGAACTGGTGTTATATCACCAGTCACAACATCTGCTTTCTGCATAAGAAATTTTATTTTCTTTAAAATTAGAGAACTACAAAACTAGAAATTCATTCAATTATTTTCCATGAATAAATATACTAAAAGATGAGCCGAGTTGGGATTTAGAAGGCATCAACCATAGATAAAGCTAACACGCTCCCAGTCCTCTTTAGCTAATCTAATCTGATGGTATCCTTGCGAGGCGTCCATCATGCTCAAAAGCTCGCAGCCGGAAGTGGAGTCCACAAGCTGGTCAATTCTTGGCAATGGGTAATGATCTTTCGGGCAGGCGCGGTTCAGGTCTCGAAAATCAATGCACATCCGCCAGTCCTCTGTTTTCGGGACTAGCACTGCATTGGAGAGCCATTCTGGGAATTGTATCTCCTGAATGTGCCCAGCTTTCAGGAGCTTCTCTACTTCTGCCGCTATGATGGCCTCCTTCTCTGGCCCAAAATTTCGTTTCTTCTGTTTGACCGGTTTTATGTCTGAGCGGATATTGAGGCGGTGCTCAGCAATTTCAAGGTCTATTCCCACTAAATCTTGAGGGTACCATGCAAAGACATCAGCACTCTCTCTTAATAAATCCACCAGGCCTGTTAACACCTCGAGACTAAGCGTCGTGCCCAACCGCAGAGTCCTACTCGCATCGCCCGGAACGACTTCTACTATCATCAGCCCTTCCTCCCGTCTTGTTAGTTCTAGCTGTGGCTTCTCCGTTCGAGCCCTTTTGCTCATCCTCTCTTCTTCATTCCGCCGTATGCAATCCACGTACGTTTGCCGTGCAGCATACTGGTCTCCCCTTACTTCACCAGTTCCGTCTTCCGTGGGGAACTTCATTTTCATGTGGAAAACCGAGATGACAGCCTGGAATTGGCTCAAAGAGGGCCGACCCAACATAACATTATATGAGGATGGTGCGTCCACTACCAGGAAACGCACCATTCGTGTCACCCTATATGGCTCTTCCCCCAGAGTTACAAGGAGTCTCACTGCTCCCTTAGGTTTTAAGGCACCTCCCGCGAATCCCACCAGGGAAGTGGTTACCTCTTCAAGTTCAACATTCAACTTTAGTTTTGTAAAAGAATCTAAGAATAGAATATCTGCAGAAGATCCTGTGTCTATGAAAATTCGACGAACGTTATAGTTGGCGATAGTAGCTGTTATCACTAAAGCATCCATGTGTGGAGCGAGGATGCCATCGCTATCCTCCGATCCGAAGCAAATGTTAAGTGTGGCCTCTACCTGTCCCACTTCTCAGGATGTTCTGATTAGGTCTCTAGCAGCCCTAACATAGCTGTGTTGAGCTCTCTTAGAGTGTTCATCCAGCTCTCCTCCTGTTATCATTTGGATTTCACCGTGAACGACCTGGGCCTGGTCAGGTCTTCTCAATCCAGTTCTTACTCTATCCTGGACATCCGCCCGACCACCCTTGCCTTGTGGGAAGCGGTCCGAACTGTGATGTCTAGGCCTGGTTTCACCCCTTCTCGTGCCAACATATTCCTTTAGATGTCCAGCCTGGACCATTCTCTCCAATTCGTCTTTCAGATGCGTGCATTCATCCGTGTTATGTCCGTATTCATTATGGAAATGACAAAAGCGATCTGATCTCTGGGTGACGCTCTATTGCCTGCAAAATTCCGCCCGGAGGTGTTGCCAGAGGAGTATATTTATCAAATCGAGATCTACCCATTGACATCTCTGGTCTGGGCTTTTTTGTCGCTACCCTGTCATCCCTGTCATACCTCTCTCTCTTCCTCTCCCCTTCATCCTTGAGCCTCAGAGCTTCCTCTAAGTGGATGTACTTCTCGGCTCTCTCCAAGAATTCTCTAAACTTCAATGCTGGTCTTACCACCAGGGACTGGAAGAACTCTCCCTTCCTCAAACCTTGCGCCAGAGCGTTTACAAGCAGCTCTTCCGACGCCGAGGGCACTTCCAGCTTTGTTGTCGTGAACCTATTGATGTAGGCACGTAGGCTCTCATTCTCTTTCTGCTTTAAACTAAAGAGCTCGAGCCGCATTTTTTGATACTTCCTACAACTCGTGAACTGATGTAGGAAGGCCGAGCTGAATTCATCAAAGTTGCTGATAGATCTCGGTGGCAATTGGCTGAACCAGAGCTGTGCCGATTTGGTAAAGGTCATTGGAAAGACCCGGCACATAACTGAATTGGAAAATTTGTGTAGCGCCGCTGCTATCTCAAAACGATTGAGGTGATCTGCTGGATCCGTCGTCCCGTTGTATTCAAAGCCCAAGGACCGATAGGACGCTGGGACATCATCGCACATGACTTCCTCCGTAAATGGGGTGCCTCGCCGTGCCGGCGGTGTAACTGCACCCACCATCTTCTTCCTAAATCCACGCACCTCTTTCTGCAGGCTTTGCATCTGTTCAGCCAGGCCGGGGTTAACCTGGCTGGTAGTGTCGCCGTCAGATGTGGCAAGATGCTCTTCTCTGTCTGGCTGGTGGACTCTCTCCGCACGCCGAGCGCGCAGTGGCTCTGTTTCTGCCGCCGGGGTTGCCCGCGCTGGCAGTGTACTGGCCGGCGACGATGCTATTTCCGCAAATTTTTTCTCGACCGCCGCCTCCACAACTTTGCCAATCAATTCTGACAGCTGTGTTAGAAGCGACTCATTGAGAGAGACACCCCCAGCCGCAGCCGGCCCCCTCGGAGGCGGTGATGTGGAGCTCGGCGGAGCTGCCATGGCCAATCCCGTCGCATCTGGTATCGATGATGATCCTGGCGCCTGTTGTGCGTGAGCATGCACGGCGGAACTCGGAGTGCCACCCAACTCCCCTATCAAACTTCGCTTCCAACCGTCTGAAGTCATTCTCACGTCTTAGCCCGATCGACTTCCCACAGACGGCGCCAATTGTTTCGACCTGAAATATGACATCCAGAGGAACTCCCTGGAAACCAGAATATCTCGCCCAACTTACACACGAAACCCAGACCTGCACCACAAATGAGAGTTAGAAAGGACCACCGGTGGTTTTCCGGTGGAAACCTCTCCGATACTTAAGTTAGTAAGCATTTGAGGCGTATTCCAGAAAATAAGAAGGAACGCTTCAGAGAACATACCTTCCCCAACCTTCAAGTTGGGATATTTATAGCTTGTCCCAGTGGGGACCCCAGCCGGGATCCTGGGAACATGCGCCGCGAATCATGGGCCATTTTGGGAAACATATTCTGAGCAAGTGGTCCCACTTGCCCCCTCTTAGGTAAGCTGGAGGTCAGGTCTGACCAAATCTGTTCTGGCTTTATCATTCTCAGGATCACCCTATTAAGAATACTTCTTAAGTGGGCAGATCAGTCTCGACATCCCGCCCCTAATTCTTATTGGTGTCAGTTCTTATCTAATTTCAGGTCTGTCAGGCATATATGGATTCTTCCCAGCGGGGACCTTTTTCCGGGATCTCGAGAACGGGATCCGTGAATTAAGAACCGTTCAGTTAGTGGATTCTGGCAAGTGGTCCCTACTTGTCTCTTCAGTTCAAACCTCAAACAGGTCTTTCCCGACCCTACTTCCTTCCGAAAGAGCTTCAATCGCTCTTCATTAACATTGGTCCATCAGCTCTTGTCTGCTACCGAATTCAGGTCTACCTCAATCAAGGTCTAACCAATACGGCCCTATCAGACGCTTATTTTGAGGCTTATTTTCAAATAATTATAAATTATTATTATAATAGAATTATAGATTTAATCACAAATTTATGATTAAGTAGATTTACTAGATTTAATAAATTAATATTATAATAAAAAAATCAAGAATGTAATATGGCGTATTTTTAATCAACTTGTTGTTGTAATTTTTTAATTATTATGAAGTAATCATAAAAATTAATATTATAAATGAAGAAAATCAAATATATATATATATATATGATTTTTATATTCATAAAATGTTTAAATGTATTGGAATATAAAAAGTATAAATGAAAATTAATAGGGAACATGTGGAACCCATAAGAAGTAAAGTTGATGGTAGGGTGAATAAATGAAATAAAAAGAGTAAGGAGGGGAACACTGGCGGATGTATATGGGGGCCTGGGTAGCACAGGCCCCCAAATTTTTTTAGTTTTTTTTTTCACACACACACACACACACACACACACACACACACACACACACACACACACACACACATATATATATATATATATATATATATATATATATATATATATATATATATATATATATTATAAAAAGTGAGTTTTTCATAATTTCAATTTAAAAATATATATTAGTTAATTTTGTTATTTAAAATTTTAATTAATAATATTTAGTTTTTTAAAATAAGTGATGTATAATGATTTTTTGGGTAATATTTAATTGAGATTTGAGTTTAGATGATGATTATTATTTATCATTAGATTTTATAAATTTTAGATTTATTATTTATACTAATTGTTGTGATTACTTTATTGATTCGCATATTTGGTCAATTGGAATTATAATAGTATTATGATTTGTTTAGTTAGTCTTTTTTAATTTGTATAAATAGAAGCTAGCATTAAACTTTTTCAATAGTATAATTTTAGTGTTACTTCTCTTGTGACGATGACGAGTGTAGAAAGAATATTTTCCAAAATGATGTTTGTAATATAAAATTATATAGTAGCATGAGATATCAAATATTGCATAATTATTTTAGTTACATATCTAGATAAAGAGTTATTTTTATTATTAGCATGATGCAATTCTAAGTTAATTCCATAATATGATAACTCGACGAGAACAATAGTATTATACTTTTCTTGAATTCTTATTAGATTTATACTTGTTATTTAATGTGATAATTTTTTGAATATAATTTTAATAAATAAAAAAATTATTGTGTCGGTGTCCCACCAAAATTTTTTTTCTGTATTCGCCTCTGGAGGGGAAGGAGAGGAAAATTATGTATATGGTACTTTTGATGATCTAATGGTCTATATTAAGTGAAAAATAGTGTTAAGAACACACCATAAAAGTTCCCTGTATATTAATTATATGCATGTAAATATATGCAAGAAGACCTATTGCCTAAACATCAAAACTCTAGAGAACTTTCTGATAATGTGGCATCTTTTAAATGTAAGATTTATAGGACGGCTTTGGATTATAGCATGCTACTTTTGCAAAAGAAAAGTAAGTTCTTTTATGCCTAATCGGGTTATTTTCAACCCTAGCCAAGTGAAGGTAATTAAGATTGAACTGGATTGGGTCACTGCTGGTGGGATTGGGAGAGAATTAACAAGAATTATTTTTTTCCTATATAAAGATAGACATATCATGCTTTTTTTTTTTTTCTATTTTATTTTGCCCCGATTTTTTTTTTGCTGTAATATTCGTACTTTTGTGTTTGTTTATTTCTTGCATTATATGTGTATTTTTGTTTTCGTACTTTTGTTGGCCAAGTGAGAAGCATAACTCGTAGATGAGGCTACTAGTTTGTTTTGAAATGAATGATTATATTCGTATTCAGTTAAAATTTTCAATTTTTATATAGTTGTTGGGTTTGGACAAGGTGGAAAATGTTAAAACTTAGACAGTGCGTGGTAGTAGCTCGTGCACGGATAATTGTGTTGGTTCGGTAAGGCACGATATCTGTAAATTGGCAAGTTTGTTCTTGTTTGACGGTGCGTGATAGTAGCTCGTGTACAAATTGAAAGTGTTAGGGGATGGAGTTGGAGTTTGCAGATGGTGTGAATGATTGTCGTACGAGTGGACTGCAAGTTGTGGCGGCCCACTTTTTATTAGAATCTGTTGTGTGGTGGTTTGTGTTGAGCTTTTTCGTTGTGTATTTTTACTTTGGTGAACGTGAACTCTTCGGTCCCGTAAAATTTTATACTTTTGAAAGGGGAAAAAAAAATAAGAAAAAACATTTTCAATTGTTGCATTTCGTGTTTCACGAAAGCGTAAACTTGGGCCAAAATGGAAATACAAATTCCAACGCAAGAAACATGAAAGAGTTTGAGGCGCAAATACAATTAAAATCACAACGATTTCCCAACAATTGAAAAGAAAAAATCAATTTTGCCGAGAAGAAGTGCATGTGGGTCGAGAGTATGGTTAATGAATTGATAGATGAAGTTTCCGAATCCATTCTTCTCCTACCCCCACATGTCTCAATTTTCGCTTTAGCTCTTTGAAATTCTAACAATTAACAGTATTGGTAAAATGATAAATAAACGAACTGAATTCATAAATCAAATAAATCCCTAGGAACATATAAGACCATAAATTAGAATCTTTGATCAATAATTGACAGCAGTCTAGTTCTTTTCAAATAAAGCCGTGTGAAATAGCGTCCCGCGTGTAAGCTTCTGTTGTTGCTTTCATTATGCAAGTATTTGGTTGGCCAAGCAAAATTATTATCCAAAAAAAAAAAAAAGACTTTTCCACTCGAATTGACTTCAGATCACAGATCAATTTTCCATCACAACTCAATGAAAAACTTGCGCATAGCTTTCTTGCATCCTCCCCTGGTTTGTTAACACACAAAACAAAATCACAAAAAAAAAAAAAAAAAAAAAAAAAAAAAAGACAGAAGAAGAAAACAACATGTATATTCATCAATTACCTGACATTCTCATAACTCTCCTTTTGTTTTATCACATCCTGATCATAGTTTCAGGCGAAAATATTGCTATTTCCTGCGGATCATCCGGCAACTCAACCGCTCTTGACGGGCGAGTTTGGATCGGAGACTCTGAGCCCGAACCCTCACTGTCATTGCAAATCAACAGCAAACATTCCTACTCAAGAGCCACCAACCAATTAGCCTCACTAGATTCCGTCCCCTATAAAGCCGCTCGACTATCTCATCAAGAATTCAGCTACGTTTTCTCGGTCGAGCCCGGACAGAAATTCATCCGCCTCCACTTCAGTCAAGATTCATACAAAGGTTTCAAAACTTCTAAATCCCTGTTCACTGTCAAAGCTGGCCCTTACACACTCCTCACCAATTTCAGCCCGGCCCTCACGTCCGATGCCTTGGGCGTAAAACAGCTCATCAAGGAGTACTGCATAAATATTGACCAAAATCGCGCCTTGACCTTAACATTCACCCCCGCTCAGAAGAAAAGAAAATCACACAAGTTTTATGCCTTTGTCAACGGTATTGAGGTCGTCTCCATGCCGACCGGTCTTTACTACACTCCAGAAGGGGACTTAGGTGCCCTTGTCGTTGGCAAGAAGTACAGATTTTATATAGATAACAACACGGCACTTGAGCTCGTCCAACGCCTGAATGTCGGAGGAAATGCCGTGTCAGCATCTCAGGACTCGAGCTTGTTCCGCACATGGGATGACGACTCTAACTACCTGTCGGAAACAGGTGCTGTTTCTGTTAATAGTTTAATAACTGTTAAATATATAGACACGCCAACTTACACCGCACCAATCAAAGTTTATCAAACGGCAAGGAAAATGCACGATAATTCTAAAATGAGTGGAAATAACAATATTACGTGGAAAATACCGGTGGATTTGGGATTTAGATACTTGATTAGGCTACATTTTTCCGAGTTTCAACCGTCGAGAGCTGAGAGTTGCCAAACGGACTTCCCGGTTGTCATAAATAATCAGATTGCTGAGGATAATATTAATTTTATTCAACCGGGTGGAAAAACTGGAGTCGTGGTTCACAAAGACTATATTGTGATGATGGAAGGAGATAAAATGGCGGGAAAACGATATCTTTCAATCACTTTCAAGCCAAAACCTGATGAGAGAGATATTCAATTCAACGGCACCCTAAATGGGTTGGAAGTATTCAAGTTGAGCAACCCCGACAACAATCTAGCAGGTGTGGGCCCGGTTCCGGAGCCTAAGAGCTCAAAACCAAAGCCACGGCAAAAGAAACAACATTCTATTTATAGCACTAATTTCAATGCTACTGTGCTGACAGTTATACTAGCCTTAATAAATATTGCGGTTTACAACCTCAGAAGAGTTTCGGGCTCGAATCCTTCGACGAAGAAAATAAGGCCATCGTCCGTAGAGCATCCGTGCCGTCAGTTTTCGATCGACGAAATCAGATCGTCAACGAATGATTTCGATCCTCAATTCCATATCGGCAGCGGAGGTTACGGCAAAGTCTATAAAGGGAGTATTGACGGTGGGTCCACAATAGTCGCGATCAAGCGATCGCGGTTGAGCTCCGAGTCCAGGCAAGGCGACACTCAGTTTTGGACAGAGATCAAAATGCTGTCCAAGATTCGGCACGAGCATCTCGTGTCCCTGATTGGCTACTGCAACGACGGGCACGAGCGGGCCTTGGTTTACCAGTATATGACCCGAGGAACGATAGCCGACCATCTGTACAAAATAAACAGATCGCGCCTGAAATCGAATCCTCCTTTAAATTGGGAACTGAGGCTAAAAATCTCGATCGAGGCCGCACGCGGCTTATATTATCTACACTCACGTCATAGGGTCATACACAGAGACGTGAAGAGCTCGAACATTTTGCTCGACAAGGATTGGGTCGCCAAGATATCCGATTTCGGACTGTCCAAAATGGGACCCGCGAACGATTCATTCACCCACATTAGCACCAACGTCAAAGGCACGTTTGGGTACTTGGATCCTGAGTACTTTTTGACTCGTAAACTGACGAGAAAATCGGACGTGTATGCTTTTGGGGTGGTATTATTCGAAGTTCTATCTGGACGGCCCGCAGTCGACATTAGACTCGAGGAGGAGCAACACAGCTTAGCTGGGTGGGCCCGGTACTGCATTAGAGAAGGAAAAGTGGACAGACTTATTGACCAAGAGTTGATAGGTCAGATATCACCGGCTTGTTTAAAAGTGTTTGTAGGGATTTCGGGCAGATGCCTACACACTCAACCGCAGGGACGGCCTGCGATGGCCGATGTAGTGATGGGCCTTGAGTTAGCATTGGTGTTACAACAGACCACTGATACAATGGACCAGGTCGAAGAAGAGGAAAATGCTGTAAAGATTTACAGCGATCAGAGCGACGGGGTTATTTCCATGGATGACATAAGTCTAACTCCACCAAAAGGAGAATCCGATAGGATGACGAGCGACGATCATCCTCCCCGCTCATCAAGTACAAGAAACAAGGGCAGGGATCACAAGAACACGAAAACAAACAGTAATTCGACGTCAAGATGGTGGTGGGACCCGTTTGGGATTTTACCAAGAACGCCATCAAAGTCAAAGTCCTTACCATTTCTGTCGCAAGCCGTAATCCACCAATTCTCTCTCCAGGAGATTCATAAAGCCACGAACAATTTCCATAACAGTCTCATCATTGGATATGGAGGATCGGACAATGTGTATAAAGGATACATAGATAATGGTCAAAAAGCCGTGGCAATCAGATGGTCGAAATCCATAGAGTCCCGACTCTACATGGCGCACGAGCTGCAATCGAAAAAAGAGATTCAAATGAAACCTTCTCCGAGTCAAGATAACGTGGCATGTCTCATAGGGTACTGCGAAACAGAATCGGATATGATTCTTGTATACGAGCACATGGCGAATGGGACACTCTACGATCATCTTCACGAGCCTTCAAAGGATCCACTTCCGTGGAAGCGAAGGCTTCAAATCGGGAGAGGCGCAGCTCGGGGACTAATTTACATACGTTCAATTGTCAAGCGGACGATGCTTCATCGTGACTTGAAGTCAACCAACATTTGGCTAGACGAAAACTGGGTTCCTAAAGTTTCCGAATGGGGTTTGTTTAGAAATAAAGGAAACAATCGGGTTCCGACAATTGTCAGAGGTAATTGGGGACATTTGGATTCGGATTACATACGTGGAGAGCATTTAACGGAAAAGTCTTACGTTTTCTCATTTGGATTGATTTTGTTCGAGTTGGTCTTCGTGGATAAAGAATCGGGTCGTTGGTTTGATGAGGAGCAAGTGAGTCTAGCACAGTGGATCAAGTCAAGCATGAGAAACAACCTTTCTGGTTGTATTGACCCGTTTCTGGTCGGGAGAGCATCGCCGGATAGTCTTAAAATATTTATAGAGACTGCTGGGAGGTGTCTGCTTGATCATGGGAATGACCGGCCATCGATGGCTGATATTGTGACACGACTTGAAGCAGCAATAAAGCAACAAGAAGCTACAGAAGGTAATAATGGTAATGCTTCGAGGACTTAACATAACACGATCCTAATGCATTCAGGACGCTATAATTTGCATGATTGTTATTAACCAGCAAAATACACATGTATGGAGTTGGGGGAAGAGGCAGAAGTGAGGCATGCTTGTGTTTAATATTAATATGAGTACTAATTTGTTGGAGTCTAAAATAGTAAAATTATGTTATCTAAGTAGATAATGAAACGCCTTGCTACCAAGTGTATGCAATTCATCAAGTCTCAGATATCCTTATAAACTATAAAGAAAGAACATCAACAAGCAAATGTTCTTAAATTACTTTTCACTTACATCCACCCAGCACCCATCAATCCTCTTTTATTGCCCTAAACCCGAATGCCCGGAGAAAACAAGTCTAAGATGCTAGGAACAAAGCTAAACAATACAAGCCCAAAAAGTTTCAAGGAGTATCAGTAATATTATCTCTCTTGATTCAGTTTCCAACAACGGCACATGCCGGTTGCATAGTCAAATTGATTTCCTCTGTCATCAAGTTTCACATCATTACTTGATATGCCCGTTCAGTAATGAGTTGACATATGAAATTTTCATTAACTGTCAACAAGACAAGCACGCAATCTTCGGCCGATTGTGATTCTACAAATAACTGTTAACAAAAATAAAACAAACGAAAACGGAGCACTTATTAATGCTTAAACCCAGCGGTGTATTCGGAGCAGCGCTTATCATATCCACTATAAAAGGTCACAAACTAAAAGATGAAACATAGTCTGAAAATCTGAACTTGAAATCAAACGCAAAATTAACGACAAACAGAAATAAGAAAAACTTACTGCATAGTTTGGTATCAGATATATGTCCATTACATTATGAAAGAAAAACGAATTTATAACATATATGCTTTTCAACAACAAATAAACCCGCACAAGCAGTCATTTCTTATTCTCGATCGAGTCTTGCATCTCCAAATAATTTATCTGCTTAGATATGTATCCAATGTGCCATAATATAAATTAGATATCAATTAATGAGTTTTAATATCTAATTAATAGTTTGTATAATTAGTAAATTTAAATAATAAGTTTTATTAATATATTATTGGTCAATTAAAAGAGTTGGTTTTTCACCCAACTCGCCACACCTTGATAGATCGTGTGATTCGTGTTCTGCAAATAACTGCTTTTGTATATAAAAATATATATAAATACATTTGTTTCTCTCTCCGCTGTTTTAAGGGTATTTCAGTTTTCACCCAATATCACACTCACAAATATATATAAATAGAGTAGGTCTTGGTTGAGACCGGTTTTATAGAATGAGACCACATTTTACCATTTTGTAAGGTGACCCAAACCCAGGAAACAACCCAAACCCGAACCCAACAACCCAAAACTGGATCCAACCCCCTTCAATTTTTCAAATTTGTTGGAAAAATAGTAAAAAAAATTAAAAATTTGCAGGTTGATGCGCAACAATAAGACGAACAATCATACTGCCCAGAATTGCAAAATGATGAACAACGGATATTTGATGAATTTTTTCAATAAGATTTTTTCGATTTTTTTTACTATTTTTTCGTCTAGTTTGAAATTTCAAACTAGACGAAAAAATAGTAAAAAAAAATCGAAAAAATCTTAAATTTGCAGGTTGATGCGCAACAATAAGACGAACAATCGTACAGCCCAAAATTGCAATACAATGAACAACGAATATTTGGTGAATTTTACAATTTTCAAATTAGCCGGAAAAATAGTAAAAAAATCGGAAAAATCTGAAAATTTGCAGGTTGATGCTCAACAATAAGACGAACAATCGTACAACCCAAAATTGCAATACGATAAACAACGAATATTTGGTGAATTTTTCAATTTTTCAAACTAGCCGGAAAAATAGTAAAAAAAATCGAAAAAAATTAAAAATTTGCAGGTTGATGCGCAACAATAAGACGAATAATCGTACATCCCAGAATAGCAAATACGATTGAAACAACGAATATTTGGTGAATTTTTTTAATTTTTCTGGAATATTTGATGAATTTTTTCAATTTTTCAAACAAGCCGAAGAAATAGTAAAAAAAAAAAAAAGGGGTGGGGGGGAATCTAAAAATTTGCAGGTTGATGCGCAACAATAAGACGGATAATTGTATAACCCAGAATTTCAATACGATGAACAACGAATATTTGGTGAATTCTTTCAATTTTTTAAATTGGCCGAAAAAAATAGTAAAAAAAATCGGAAAAATTTAAAAATTTGCAGGTTGATGCGCAACAATAAAACGAATAATCGTATAGCCCAGAATTACAATACGATAAACAACAGATATTTGGTAAATTTTTTCAATTTTTCTGGAATATTTGGTGAATTTTTTCAAATTTTCAAATTGGCCGGAAAAATAGTAAAAAAATCGAAATAATCTGAAAATTTGCATATTGATGCGAAATAATAAGAAGAATAATTATACAACCCAAAATTGCAATATGATGAACAACGAATATTTGGTGAATTTTTTAATTTTTCTTGGATATTTGGTGAATTTTTTCAATTTTTCAAATTGGCCGGAAAAATAGTAAATAAAATCGAAAAAATTTGAAACTTCTTCAGATTGATACGCAACAATAATACGAACAATCCTACAGCTTATAATTGAAATACGATGAACAACGAATATTTGAAGAATTTTTTCAAATTTTTCTGGGATATTTGGTGGAATTTTTTTACTTTTTCAAACTGGCCGGAAAAATAGTAAACAGAATCGGAAAAATCTAAGAATTTGAAAGTTGATGCGCAACAATAAGACGAACAATCGTACTTCCCGAAATTACAATACGATAAACAACGGGTATTTGGTGAAATCTTTCAATTTTTTTGGGATATTTAGTGAATTTCTTTAATTATTCAAATTGGCCGGAAAAATAGTAAAAAAAATCGGAAAAATCTAAAAATTTCAGGTTGATGCGCAACAATAAGACGAATAATCGTACAACCCATAATTTCTATACGATGAACAGCGAATATTAGGTGTATTTAAAAATATTACTTAAATATGTGTTATTGTAAAAATATGTATAAAAGAACTTGTGATACTTTAACAATATTTTGTGAAACTTAAACAACTTGAGTTAAAAAATATTACTTAACTATACTTTAATTAAAAATAGGTATAAAAAACTTGTGATATTTTAACAATTTTTTTGCAATACTTTAACACTCTTTTGTGATACTTTAACAATATTTTGTGATACTCAAATAACTTGAGTTAAAAATGTTACTTAACTATTATTGTAAAATATGTATAAAAAAACTTGTGACACTTTAACAATCTTTTGTAATACTTTGACAATATTTTGTGATACTTGAACAACTTGAGTTAAAAATATTACTTAACTATACTTTAATTAAAAATAGGTATAAAAAACTTGTGGTATTTTAATAATCTTTTGTGATACTTTAACAATGTTTTGTGATACTTTAACAATGTTATGTGATACTCAAATAATTTGAGTTAAAAATTTTACTTAACTATGTTTTATTGTAAGAATATGTATAAAAAACTTGTAATACTTTAATAATATTTTGTGATACTTAAACAACTTGAGTTAAAAATATTACTTAACTATACTTTAATCAAAAATAGGTATAAAAAACTTGTGATATTTTAACAATCTTTTGCAATACTTTAACAATGTTTTTGTGATACTCAAATAACTTGAGTTAAAAATGATACTTAATTGTAAGAATATGTATAAAAAACTTGTGATACTTTAACAATCTTTTGTAATACTTTAACAATGTTTTGTGATACTTGAACAACTTGAGTTAAAAACATTACTTAACTATACTTTAATTAAAAATAGGTATAAAAACTTGTGGTATTTTAATAATCTTTTGTGATACTTTAATAATGTTCTGTGATACTCAAATAATTTGAGTTAAAAATGTTACTTAACTATGTTTTATTGTTAGAATATGTATAAAAACTTGTAATACTTTAACAATATTTTGTGATACTTCAACAACTTGATTTAAAAATATTACTTAACTATACTTTAACCAAAAATATGTATAAAAAACTTGTGATATTTTAACAATTTTTTGTGATACTTTAACAATGTTTTGTGATACTTTAACAATGTTTTGTGATACTCAAATAACTTGGGTTAAACATGTTACTTAACTATGTTTTATTGTAAAAATATGTATAAAAAACTTGTGATACTTTAACAATCTTTTGTAATACTTTAACAATGTTTTGTGTGATACTTGAACAACTTGAGTTAAAAACATTACTTAACTATACTTTAATTAAAACTAGGTATAAAAACTTGTGATATTTTAACAAAATTTTGTAATACTTTAGCAATCTTTTGTGATACTTTAACAATGTTTTGTGATACTCAAATAACTTGAGTTAAAAAACGTTACTTAACTATGCTTTATTGTAAAAAATATGTATAAAAAACTTGTGATACTTTAACAATTTTTTGTAATACTTTGATAATATTTTGTGATACTTGAACAACTTGAGTTAAAAAACATTACTTAGCTATACTTAAAATAGGTATAAAAAACTTGTAATATTTTAACAATATTTTGTGATACTTTAACAATCTTTTGTAATACTTTGACAATATTTTGTGATACTTGAACAACTTGAGTTAAAAAATATTACTTAACTATACTTACAATAGTTATAAAAAACTTGTGATATTTTAAAAATATTTTGTGATACTTTAGCAATCTTTTGTGATACATTAACAATGTTTTGTGATACTCAAATAATTTGAGTTAAAAACATTAATTAATTATGCTTTATTGTAAAAATATGTATAAAAAAATTATGATACTTTAAAAATCTTTTGTAATACTTTGACATTGTTTTTTGATACTTGAACAACTTGAGTTATATAATTCTCTAAAATATTGTCCCAAAAACTGATAACAAATTAGAGAAAGAGGCAAATTATAGACAGTCGTTTATATTGATTTGTGAAATGATAAAAGGATATTGAACTCTGCAACTAGTGGACTAATTGTAGAAACTAAGATAATAATCTAGGAATAGTGAAATCAAAGCTAGGAAAGTCAGCAATAACATAGCCTAGTCATCAAAACCCAACAAAACAAACAAACAAAAAAAATGTAATACTCCATCCCCCACTTTTTTAAAGAGTAGGTCTTGGAAATGGATATACCTGAGAGAACCAAAAACAACAACAAAAGTTAATTTATGAATTAAAAGTAAAAATGAAAAGAAAAGAAAAGAAACGTCATTACCGTTCCACAGCTGGTTTAGTTTGTTATGAGGCCAGACCTGTACAGAATCATCTACAATTACAACAACAGACTCCACACCCAAAACCCCTCCAAAACCAAAGTCAATCCAAAACCGAGAGATTATCGACCTCCATCCTAAAACCAAGGTCCGTGTGTGGCCACAAACCAATATCCGAGATAGATACGGGCCTGATTGATAATCGGTGATCAGTAAGCCCGATGATCTGAACTCGAGGGTCCGAATCACAGTCTGAAAACCATGAATCATTATCTCTGTCCGCTAAATCGATGACCCATCACCGTCAATTGTTTTCTGCCAGAGCCGCTGACTAGGAATTTAGCAGCGATCGCCATCGCCAAAGTCGTCACGCCACAATAAAAACTCGGAAGAAATATGAGACCCGAGAACCTACTGAATCCAGAACCTGTGGACATGAAGAACTCAAGAATTTATTAATCTGCACAATTACAGCATATAAGTCGACATATCCCCAAATTAGTTCTCCAAATTTCTGAATCG
>BMAC01000012.1:1731648-1744069 GCA_014905375.1 Phtheirospermum japonicum
ACAAAAATATTGTTAAAGTATTACAAGTTTTTTATACATATTCTTACAATAAAACATAGTTAAGTAACATTTTTAACTCAAATTATTTGAGTATCACAGAACATTGTTAAAGTATCACAAAAGATTATTAAAATACCACAAGTTTTTTATAAATATTTTGTGATACTTGAACAACTTGAGTTAAAAAACATTACTTAGCTATACTTAAAATAGGTATAAAAAACTTGTAATATTTTAACAATATTTTGTGATATTTTAACAATCTTTTGTAATACTTTGACAATATTTTGTGATACTTGAACAACTTGAGTTAAAAAATATTACTTAACTATACTTACAATAGTTATAAAAAACTTGTGATATTTTAAAAATATTTTGTGATACTTTAGCAATCTTTTGTGATACATTAACAATGTTTTGTGATACTCAAATAATTTGAGTTAAAAACATTAATTAATTATGCTTTATTGTAAAAATATGTATAAAAAATTATGATACTTTAAAAATCTTTTGTAATACTTTGACATTGTTTTTTGATACTTGAACAACTTGAGTTATATAATTCTCTAAAATATTGTCCCAAAAACTGATAACAAATTAGAGAAAGAGGCAATTATAGACAGTCGTTTATATTGATTTGTGAAATGATAAAAGGATATTGAACTCTGCAACTAGTGACTAATTGTAGAAACTAAGATAATAATCTAGAATAGTGAAATCAAAGCTAAGAAAGTCAGCAATAACATAGCCTAGTCATCAAAACCAACAAAAACAAACAAAAAAAATGTAATACTCCATCCCCCACTTTTTTAAAGAGTAGGTCTTGGAAATGGATATACCTGAGAGAACCAAAAACAACAACAGTTTAATTTATGAATTAAAAGTAAAAAGAAAAGAAAAGAAAAGAAACGTCATTACCGTTCCACAACTGGTTTAGTTTGTTATGAGGCCAGACCTGTACAGAATCATCTACAATTACAACAACAGACTCCACACCCAAAAAACCCCTCCAAAACCAATTCAAAACCAGTCAATCCAAAATCGAGAGGTTATCGACCTCCATCCTAAAACCAAGGTCCGTGTGTGGCCACAAACCAATATCCGAGATAGATACGACCTGATTGATAATCGGTGATCAGTAAGCCGATGATCTGAACTCAAGGTCCGAATCACAGGCTGAAACCATGAATCATTATCTCTATCCGCTAAATCGATGACCCATCAACGTCAATTGTTTTCGCCAGAGCCGCTGACTAGAATTTAGCAGCGATCGCCATCGCAAAGTCGTCACGACACAATAAAAACTCGGAAGAAATATAAGACCCGAGAACCTGCTTAATCCAAAACCTGTGACATGAAGAACTCAAGAATTTATTAATCTGCACAATTACGGCATATAAGTCGACATATCCCCAAATTAGTTCTCCAAACTTTTGAATTATCGTCCACTCTTCGTTACAAAGATGGGTTACCTCAGAATTATCACATACGCATCAAAAGAGACAACGTATTATAATTTTCACATATCACATATGCGAAAATTGCATAGAAAATAAATTTATAAACTACATTAATGGCACTAATAGAATAAGAACACACATTCACAATTTTCCTTGTAGGCTAAATGTATACAGCCACAACTCATAAATAACTATATTATCAACACCAACAATATATATTTTCTCAATGAGAAATTGAAAAACAAAACACTAAACAAAAAACAAAACATAAAAACAGACTAATATAATGGATGCAAAAATTTGTTATATGGTTAAAAAATAATAATATAGATATATTCATTTGTGTAAAGGGTTTGGTTCTCCAGGGGTTACTGTGATACATTATGATCCTCCTTGTTATTATGATTTCTTAATTCCGTTGGAGCTTGTACTGGAAACTTATACCATGAGAACTGTTAATAAAATCTTGATGTTGCTAGCCATTTTGTTGTGTCTTTGTAATTCAATTACACGCGCAAATCCCGACAAATCTGGTATAGGAATTTTCACAAACACCTTGCGAGAACCCACCAAAAGAGATAATCAAGATTTATGAAATATACTAAAAGCACAATATCACCTGAAATTGCAAGCTATTGTCAAAAAAAACACGACCAAACCAAACCTTGAGCTACTGATCTCTGTTAGAAACTTCATCTCCACCCGACCCTCGTCCGCAGCCACTTAGCTAGAATCCTCAATTTTGGCTCAAATCATAAATTCGCAACCATGAAACCCATAATTTATTCGTCTTCTCCATAGGAAGTGATGGTTAGTTGCTGGGTTTTCGATGAAGATGATGATGATATGAAAAGCGGTCGTGAGAGGGAGGCGGGGGAAGAAGAGAAGAAATCTGGAGAAATAAAGAGGGAAAAGAAAAGAAAACAAAAATTGGGTCAACCAAGAGTATTAAAGGTGGACGGATCGGACCAAGAGTATTAAAGGTGGGTGGATCGGATCGGATCGGATCGATAAGCGAATAGGGTTAAAAGTGGTCTCATAGTATGAGACCGGTCTCACCCAAGTATTTGCCATATAAATACATTTGGTCCTCTCTCCGTCGTTTTAAGGGTTTTTCAGTTTTCACCCACTATCACACTCACGCAAATTATAAACTGAAATTAAGAACTGCCAGAAAAGAGAAATCAGATATAATTCAACAATCACACCTGCCAGAACAGGGAAGGACATGGCTGCTCACGGTTAGTCGTGTTATTATTTATAATTAATTGTGAAAATCATGAAGTTAAACATCTGAGACTCATTTATGTTTTATTGATGATTTAATTATGAAATACAATTTACATGCGGTGTCAGAGCATCGAATTTATGAACTCATGATTTTACGATGGGTTTTGATATCTGCCCACAAATAATCGATGGTCAAATTGCTTACATGATGTTTTGTTTATGGGTTTTGATAATTTCTTATATGATGTTTTATTTATGGGGTTTGATATCTATTTATACTAGTTTTTTTTTTTAAACCCGTGCGATGCACGGGACATAAAGTTAAAAAATAGAAATACAATGTTTTGATATATAAATTGAATCAACGCTATAAATGAGCGTTAAAACTATATAAAAGTAATACATATTTGTACACAACATTATTGATCATGTGTTGTTTTGTTTCTATTATTTTGGAGATTTGTAATTCTTCCGTGTCGTCGTCAACGCACACTAAAATTTCAAATCATTTTCATTGTTGATGCGGTAAACAATAACATATAGTTAGTCATGACTGAACATGAAATTCTTTGGGTAAATGCGACGTTCAAGAAGGCATGATCTTCGCTCTTGTTTTTCGCTCAATAATTACATTTTTATTTGGTTTATGTGGACCTATAAATTTTTATGCCACAACATAAGTTAAGGTCAGTAAAATAATATAAAAACTAAGATACACATATATGACGTATTGATATGAGTGGTGTATGTATGTATATAGACACATACACATACACATACAATATAGTATATCGATTATTAAAAAACATAAAATATCCTTCTTTAGCTGTCACCTGCTAAGAGAATTATTGCCATGAAAGAAAATATAATAGAAATTTGGGCAATACTTAAAATAAATGAAAACGTGTCCCTTGAAAAAGACAAAATAATAAAGGACAATTTAAGCGCAATGCAATTTAAATAATAAATAAATAATAATAATGATAATGATAATAATAAATATCAGTTTAATAATGATAATGATACTAATTAATGATCAAGATTTACTTTTTTATAAAACTATAACAAATGTATCCACACAATTTTGAAAGAAAAATAATAATTAAACCATTTCTCATTTAGTAACCAAAATTTAGATATATTTCAAGTGAGATAGTTTTGACATTTATATTCACACTATTCCCTTTTCATGTATTCACAAAATATTGAGTGGTTAAAATATCTTTTTATGCAACCACGGAGAAAATTTTAAAAACCTTTTATACTTTTTTTTAAACAACAGAAGCCACATTCAACCTTACTGAAACAAATGAAATGTAGATTTTCAGTTTCCTCCATATATTTAATAACCAAAAATAAGTCTGGTATATCAGTCTCGTGTAAAGTACCAAAATACCAGTTTGCATCAATCGAAAATAAATAGCATTTACAATTGCAAGACTTACGATCTCAAATACCAAAATCTATATACAACAAAAATTACATACAATCTCATATTTGCAGAAAGCTTAATGTCATGTCTAGCGAAAAAATGTGTAGTCATTAGTTATTTGGTACAACTCAAATAACATTAATTTAAAGATCCCAATGACAAATAACGTTGTTCAAGAAAACTTAAATAACACTAATACAAACAATGAAATAAAAATAAATGAAATAAATAGTTTAATAAAGAATAAAAGTGGTAAACTGAAATTAGATTAAATTATTTGTGATAGAATTATAGATTATTTAAAACTAATGAGATAATACTAATTACTCATCTGATTCTATTTATATGTCGTTTTAGATTCAAACACATTTTATTAAGAAATGTATGTTTTTCTATAAACTCTCACCTCATAAATTTTTTCGTTCAAACTTGAGAGATGAAACAAATCGTGTATGCCAAATATGAGTATAATCAAATCCCAAAAATCTCTCGAATCAGTTTAACATTGTATGAAAAACAAATCGTGTATGCCAAATATGAGTATAATCAGATCCCAAAAATCTCTCGAATCAGATTAACATTGTATGAAAATTCGGTAGTGCAAATCAAAATAATAACTCAATTTTTTTAACACACATATTAAGAATATTCTAAAAAAAATATAAAAAAATGAACCATTTTTACAAAACAATATATGTGCAGTTCATAAGTCTTTGTTGAATACATTTCAAATTAAAAAACAAAAAAAAGAGTACGAATCTTTGTTGAATACATTTCAAATTAAAAAAATAGTACGAACAATAAAAAAACTCAATTAATACCAACCATCTACCGTATAAATATAAGTATGTGCAGTTCATACGTATTTGTTGAATAAAAGTACTCAATTCATACGTGGAGGAATGGGATATCAAATTCTTTCTTTAGATCCAAAATTTGCTGATGGGATATCAAATTCTTTCTTTAGATCCAAAATTTGGTGTTCTCTATTAATCTAGGAAAAAACTCAATTAATACCAACCATCTACTATTTAAATACAAATATGTGCAGTTCATAAGTCTGTGTTGAATACAATACTCAATTAATACCAACCATGGAGAAATGGGATATCAAATTCTTTCTTTGGATCCGAAATTTGGTGTCCTCTTGAAAAGTTAATAATTGTGGTTGTGGTATTTAATTTTTTTAACGAAGCAGTTAAAAAGTCAACAATTAATCCACAGAAATCACACGCATGCAATTTTAACTGTGTTGAAAAGTTAATAATGGTGGTTGTGTTATTTAGTATTTTTTTTAAAAAGAGCAGTTGAAAAGTCAATAATTAATTCACAGAAATCCGTATTGAAAAGTCAACAATTGTGGGTGTAGTATTTAATATTTTTTAAAGCAGTTGAAAAGTCAACAAAAGTGGCTTTGCACCAAAAAAGTTTCTTTTTCGGGAAAGAAAAAGGATTTGGCGGGAGACAAAACAATTGCCTCATATAGTCATATATATATATATAGATATCGCTGGGTTTTCTGCCCACAATAATCGGTGGGCAATTTGCCTGGGTGAATATATACTAGTTGATCAATTTTGATTACTGATTAATTGACATGTTAATAATAATTGTGAACAATAATTACGGATCACCGAGATTTGCTCTGGCATGAATAATATTAACTTTATTTCCTATTGTATTGATTTTGAATGGATAAAGTTTTGTTTTATGAGTTCATGTTTATCTATTAATGATTAGGTGATCATGTTTTCTTTATTGATATATTATCTGTAATACATTTATGACGAACAATAGTTTTGTTATATGAATTAATTATGACTGAATTAAATTTCAAATATTATTGTGTGTATTTGAAGTTTTTCAATAGATGATTTAGTTAGCCATCAAAGTGGCTTAACTATGAAGTTATCTAGTTTGTAATGTTTATTATTTAATTTGACTTATATATTATGAATAATTTATTAGTCACCAGAGTGGCCAAATTAGAAAGTTTATTATAAATGTCAAATTAAATGAAAATCTAATTACCCATAATTATGTGATGCTATAATCAAAATGACATTATGATATAATATTGAGTATATTGACGTTTATTGATTATAGAATATTTCAGGATCCACCCAAAGGTAGATTATATTTATGATCAATAACATTATTGTGGTTAATTGAAATATTTTATTAGATGTGTTAGCATATCCAAAGATGGCGAACATATTTTAATTAAAATATTTTAATACCAATTACTTAGGAAAGTTAGCCTTTAGCATCAATTACGTTTAATGTAGTACATTGTTGGATCGCCCAAAGAAGAACTTCAATGTACATTTATTGTCTCTATTCTTAAATCTGAATTATGTAATCTCAAAGCGTTAATGTACCAATCAACTCTTCTAATTGCAGTACCTATTCATGCTTCTCTTCTTTCGCATGCTTCGTCTGTTCCTATGTTTAACGAGCTTAACTATTCCAAATGGTGCAAGCAAATTCAATTTCACCTTGTGTTTTGGATCTTGACTTAACACTTCAAATTGAAAAGCTTGCTGCTATTACTGATACTAGCAGCGACACTGAAATATCTATCCATAATGTTTGGGAAAGATCGAACAGACTAAGCCTTATGCTTATGTGAATGAGTATAGCAAACAACATCAAGTCCACTCTCCCTTAAACTAAAAATGTTAAGGAGATCATGAAATCAGTGGGAGAATGCTCCCAAACTGCTGATAAGTCTCTTGCTGGGACATTAATGACTACTTTAACTACCATGAAGTTTGATGGCTCTCATAGCATGCATGAGCACGTCATTGAAATGATGAACATTGCAGCAAGACTTAAGTTCTTTGGGATGAATGTGGATGATAAATTCCTCGTGCAGTTTATTTTGAATTCACTGCCTTCTGAGTATGGTCCTTTCAAAATGAACAATAACACCATGAAAGACAAATGGAATATGAAAGAACTTCATAGTATGTTAGTTTAGGAGGAAACACGGATTAAGAATCAGGGAACTCATTCCATTTATCTCGTTACCAATCATGGAGCTAGTAAGAAAGTCAGAAGAAAGAAAGGAAATGGCAAGCATGGACCATTGAAAGTGAATGAATCATCTGTCCAAATCCAAAAAAAGGAACATAACGATCTCAAGTGTCGTTTCTGTGGGAAAACCGGACACTTCCAAAGAGATTGCCTGAAACGTAAGTCATGGTTCGAAAAGAAAGGTATGATTAAAGCTTTTGTATGTTTCGAATCAAATTTAGTTGAAGTTCCTCATAATACCTGGTGGCTTGATTCCGGCTGCACCACTCATGTTTCAAATACGATGCAGGGATTCCTTACGACCCGAATCACAAATCCAAATGAAAAGTATGTGTACATGGGAAATAGAGTTAAAGCTCTAGTTGAAGCTATTGAAACTTATCGTCTTATTTTAGATTCCGGACACCATTTAGATTTGTTCCAAACTCTTTATGTACCTTCTGTTTCTCGTAATTTGGTTTCTCTTTCAAGACTTGATTCTGTTGGATATTCCTTTAAATTTGAGAATAGATGTTTTAGTTTGTTTAAACAAAATCTTTTTATTGGTTCTGGTGTCCTTAATGATGGTTGTTTTGCATGTAATTGTTGTGTTTTTCCTCGTATTTTTAATTAGGATTTTATGTTAATTTTAGTAGTTTTTGAGTCGAGTTTTGTTAGTTTTTTCGTTTGTTTTCTCGTTTTGTTGTTTTTCGTGTTTCTTTTTTATTTTTTACTTAATATAGTTATTTTAATCTTAATTAATTTTATGTTTAAATTAGGTATTTTGAAGTATTCTAGCCTGAATATGGTCGAGCATGGGCTTACGGTTGGAGTTTTACGGAATCGGGGCTCGAATTGAAGAAATATGGCTGACACTGGGTACGTGATATGACACTGGGTTACCCAGTGTCCGCCCACGCCTGCCGAGGACCTGCACGCGCCAGCTGCCGAGGACGCGCGAGCGCAGTCGAATCGACTGGCGCGAGCCTGGTCGATCGGCTGCCGAGGGCTGGTCTTGACTGCGCTTCAAGCAGAGTGGGCCATCCATGCCCATCCTGCCGAGGACAGTCGGATCGACTGGCGAAGCCAGTTGATTCGACTGTGCGCATGCCTGGCCGAGTCCCGGCGCGCAGCTGGCGCGCGCCTACCGACAGCGCCTGCCGAGAACGCTAGGCCGATGCGCGCGCAAATCCCGCCGAGTCCCGCGCGCAACTGCGCGCGCCTGCCGGAGAACGTCCGCCCATGCCCGCCGAGACCTGCCGACAGCGACCGAGCCAGCCCCGCCCAGCGCCGAGCCATCTCGGCCCATGTCGAGCCACCTTGCAATTTTGCCGAGCCAATCGAGCCCAACTCGACCCAAATGGTCTATTTTAACCATTTTGGGTCAAATTTGGTCAATATATGGAAATTCAAGCTCATATGGCATAATTGACCCATTTACCCTTAATTAACTTGTATAAGTTAGAACTTCTCTTTCATTTTGTAAGACACCTCTCATTTTTCTCCCAACCCAAGCATGGGTTTGGGATTAAAAACTCTCTCTCCAAGCTCTTAGATTCAAATTCTCTCTCTTAGGTTTTTAGATTCAATCTCAAGCTTTGATTTAATTTTTTTTCTAGTTTTAGATTTACTTTCATGTTTGGCCTTGGGTTTGTAAGCCTAAGAAGAATCCAAATACTCATTTGGATTGTTACTTTTGATGCAATTTCATTCAAGTTTTGTTTCATTTCTCAATTCAAGTAAGTCTCCTTTCAATTTCATATTTTATACTTTAATTCCATGCTTGTTCTTCATTTCCATGCTTTGTTCTTCATTTTATGCTTTTTGCTTTAGCAACTTGAATTCATGATGAAACATATGAATTGGCTATGGAATCTAGATGAGTGACACATCTAGATCATAGATCGGGTCTTGGATCGTCATGATTTTGAGTTTTTCCTATGCTTTATTTTGATTTTTATTTTCATGCATAGTTTTAGCTTAAATCCTAGATCTACTCTTTATTACTTGTTATTTTCCTTAAAGTTTTGAACTTTCATGTCAACTTTTATTGTTCTTTACATTCATGCTTTCAATTTTCGTCAATTTGTATTATTTAGGATTTTATGCATAGTTGTAACTTGTGCACGCATGCTTGTACTTGGTGAAACAATGCTTGTTTTTACTTGTTTTCATTAATTGCTTGCATTTTCATGTTAAGGTGTCCGACGAGGCATTCTACCAACTTGCACTTTCAATTTCTAGGATATTTAGCTATTTTAATTGCGTTATTTTCATTTCCATTTTATTTTCCAAGCTTGAAACACATTGAATCTTTCAATCGAATCGATTTTCGATAATACTGAGCCATGAACCCGTTGATTCATTTCAACACCACAAAAACTCTTCAAACAAAATGGCGCCGTTGCGACTCGTCTTGGTTAAGGCTTTCGATTTGCTCGTAGTTTCATTGTGTTTTTAGCTTGCTTTGTTATTTGACATTTTTTTCTTGTTAAGCATGTTAGGTAATTGTAGCTATGGTGGATACATTCCCAACGTGGGAGGGCATGGTGAAAATCACATTGCCAATGGTGGATATGGATATGGGCAATCCGGCATGGGAGGGCATGGTGCGAACCATGTCGGGTTTGATAGTTTCTCGAGCATGAGTGGTTCCTCGGGTGGTTATGGAGCTCCAAATTCCTATCCGAACATGCAAGCTCCATATTCCTATCCGAACGTGCAAGCCCCAACTTCCGGCTCGTATGGATATGGTGTTACACAAAATTATCCGACTATGCCGAGCCCAAATCCCGGCCCGTATGGCGATTCTCGTACTTCCAATTTCAATCATGCCCCAATTGGTGCCACCAATAGGGTCCCTAAGCACGATCCATATTGGATGTTTGGCTCCTATATCGCAAGTGGCCCCCCAATCCGTACTATGAGGGATGTTAACCAACTTTTTTTGGGATGTGGATGGTGTGGATCGCGTGGTCATGTTACCGACTCTTGCCTTTTTGAGGATGTGTATGAAGACCATGGATATCCGGGGGGACCCGATTGTTCTATGCCATCTTTCGCTCCATCGTCGACTCATAATCCAGTTGTTACTCCTCTTGTGGGCCCTTGTCATTCGACTATCCCGGTGATTGCTCCTACCCTACCTCCCGAGCCAAAGACTTCTCAAGCAATGTACTCTTGTGATTATGACGTGAACATGGCTTTATCCTCGAAGGAGCTTGAGTTGGTTACAAAAATAGCGACGTTAAAGGCTCAAATCGCTCAAATGTCTAGCCCAGAACCGAATCCTCCTTGTGCGGGACTCGGTTGTCCTACTCCCACGCCGCCTCATGATCCTCTTGTTACTTATCACGTGGACCCACTACCTTCGCCTACTCTTCCGGTCACTTTCCTTGAAAAGTGTGGGGTAGTTGATTTGGTTGTCTCGCCATCGGAAGAGGACGTGGGTTCATTTCCGGATGTTTTTACCTCTCTTGACCCTCTACCTTTCACTTCAAAAGAGTCTTGCGAAGAATGGGTATATATGGACTTCATCAAGGCCACGATCGAACGGGTTTGTTTGGAAGAGAGGAGCAATGAGGAGGAGCTTGGCCTGGTTGTCGATATAGAGGGATGTTGTGAGGATGAGCCCCTTGTTCTTCTCGATGAGCCCGTTGTGCCTCTATTTGACCCCGTTTTGTGTGGAGATGAGTCTTGATGTGTCATTGGGGGAAACGATGACTTTTTAGAGGGGGAGGTGGAGGTTAGTGATTCTAAGATTGAAGAGCTTGAAGAGTACCTTGAAGGGATCGGTGATTTGTTCGAGCTAACACATACTTATTTGGAGGAAGAGGAGAGAAAACTGATTGCCATCCTGGAAAATTCAAATCAAGGTGAAGAAAAAGAAGGGAGGGCGGGAAAAGTGCTTGATGTTCTTAAGAATGTGATTGATTGGAAATCCCGAGTTGTTGAGGGAGTTAATCCCCATATAGTAATGGTGAGAGCCGGGATGTGGGGATTGTTGTGGGAAGGTTTGATGTTCGTACTCGCCGAGAGTGAGTGGGTGAATCCCATTCACATGGTGCCCAAGACGAGTGTCTCGTTGGTTCTTGAAGAGGAAGGAGGAGAGTTATTGGCCACGAGAGCTAAAACGGGATGGAGGATGTTGATCGAATTTGAAAAGTTAAATGTGGCTACCAAGAACGATCGTTTCCCTCCCCCGTCTCTCGACCACATGTTGGAGAAGATAGCCGACCATTACTCCTTTTGTTTTTGGGATGAGTCGTCGGGTCACTTCAAAACAACAATTCCACTCGAGGATCTACCCACGATGATTCCTACTCGCCCGATTAGAACACTAGCCACTCAATATTTCTATTGGATCTTTAGATGAAGTGTCGGGCCACTTCAAGACCACAATTCCTCCCGACAAGGAGGGGATTGTGTTGGTGGACCCTCCCGTGATCTTTCCGCCTTGATCAAAAGGGAGTACGTCGAGCTAATGACGTAAAACAAGCGCTTCTTGGGAAGCAACCCAAGTTCTTCTCTTTTATTTCTTCCCTTTTCTTTCTTATTTTATAAAAATCCAAAAAACATTTGAAAATTTGAAAAACAAAAAAAAATATGTTGTTGAGATCCGTGTACATATTTTCTTGAGTTTTTAATTTCGTGTGACTTTCTTGTATAGTGTGTTATTTTTCGACTTCAACCTTGGGCGATTGGATAAGTGAGTAGCGTTCATGGAGCCGGAAGATACTAGCCACGCTCGATTTTTATTTGGATTGCTTAAATGCCTAGGTGGACCCCACCGAGCTCGACCAAACTCGTTCGGTTAAGGAAGTTTCTATCCCCCCTCCTTTTACTTGTTTTTCATTAAAATACGGGTAATGCATGGTTTAAGTGTGGGGTGGGTAGATGATTAGGGTTCGGGTTTTTATCAAGCACGTTTTGTTGCTCTTAACTCGAGCCTTGGCGAAGTGACGCATTCTTGGCGAAGTCACGCTTACTATTTGCGCATTTATATGGTAGAGTCGATTTTTGTGTCTTTTGTGTGTCTATTACATGTTTAAGCAATCTCCACATACTTGGAAGTTTGAATAGTATACTTGTCGGGTTTTTGCATGTTTATGGACACTTGTGTGAGGGGTTGAATTTTTGTATTTCGTCCAAAAACCACCCATATATATGTGTGTGTGTGTGTGTGTGTTTGTGTATATATATATATATATATATATATATATATATATATATATATATATATATATATATATATATATATATATATATATATATATATATA
>BMAC01000012.1:1751275-1763345 GCA_014905375.1 Phtheirospermum japonicum
TTAAACTAAATACAAATAATATACAAAAAAAAAAAGAATGAAAAATAACAAAAATAACTTACCTTCGGACGGCGACGGAGGCTGAAGGTGGCGAAGGTGGTGACAACGTCGGTGGCAGAGGTGGCGATGACGGCGAGAGGCTGACTTCGGACGGCGACGGCGCTGGTGGAGCGGCAGTGGCTCGATCAACGACAGGCTAACTTCGGACGATGCGGCGACGGAAAGACGACAGCGACGGCGACGGCAAGGCACAGGTGGGGCGACTAAGTTCTCTCTTCTCTCTTTCTTTTCTTTTTTTATTTGTTTGCGGCGTGAATGATAGAATGCAGGCCCGCTGCAAATATTAGGGTTTGGACCGAGGGATTAAGGCCTTTTTAATTTTTAATTATAATTTTAGAATTGGGTTGTTTTCCGCAGCCATCGCCATCGAGCCACCACAGCAAGCGCCGTCAAGACACCACAGCCAGCGATGCCTCCGCCAGCGTCTCCGTCGCCAAGGTAAGTTGCTGCAATTTTTTTTATTTTTTTATATATTCATTGAATTTATTAGTTTAATTTTAAATGTATAATTATAATTTTTTTATTATTTGTATGTATTCATTTATTTTTGTTTTTGTAATTATAATTTTTGAATTAGGATTCAATTTAGGGTTCGGTGAAGGATTAGGGTTAAACTTAGGAATAATTAAGTAATTAGGATTCAATTTAAGAATAATCACGTAATTAGGATTCAATTTAGGAATAATCAAGTAATTAGGGTTCAATTTAGGAATAATCAAGTAATTAGGGTTCAATTTAGGAATAATTACACAATTAGGGTTAAATTTAGGAATAATTATATAACTAGGGTTCAATTTAGGAATAATTACCTAATTAGGGTTTAATTTTGGAATAGTTATGCAATTATCATTAAAGTGTATTCTACGATGGTTGTGAAATACCGTGGTGATCAGTACATGCATGTTAACATAATGTTTCTGTGCGTCTGTTGTTATGGTTTGAATGTGTGGGGTTGATGTTGTAATTGGTCTGGGAAGACGTCGGTGATGACGTGGTGTACGACGCCGGCCGGGAGATTTCGTCCCTCCAATAACGATTTTTAAAATTATTTTAAAATATGACGGAGGTTTTCAAAATATTTTAAATTGTTTGTGATTGTGGTGGTGAAATACCGTGGTGATCGGTACATGCATGTTGTGTGTAACATATATATTTTGTAGATATTGATGAAGTGATGTTTTTTATCAATTAATGTTTACGTTTGGGAAGACGTCGGTTATGACGCTGGCCGGGGAGGTTTTGTCTCTCCAATAACGGGGTTTAAAATAGTTTTGATCCCAAATACAATCTTTCTATCTACACTCAAACAATATAAATTAGACTCGTTTGAGGGTCCATCAAGACGTGTGAAAATGTATACCGGATGTAAGATAAATTGTTATAAATTTCACACATTGGAGCACGGATCTAACAAAGCAACATCGAGCAGTGGAGTATGTATTAAAGGGTCAACTTATGGGGCAACCGAATATGATTATTACGTTCGTCTCATAGAAATTGTGCAGCTCGAATACACCGGCCGAACAGAGAAAAACACACTATTGTTCAATTGCAAATGGTTTGATCCAACAACTGCAGGCACAAAAGTCCATCCAAATTATAAGATTGTCGATATCAATCATAAGCGTAGTTTCAATCGATATGAACCTTTTGTACTTGCTTCCCAAGCTGCACAAGTATACTATTGTGCATACCCAAGTTTAAGACGAGACAAGTTGGACTGGTGGGCAACGTGTAAAATCAAGGCGAGATCAAATGTTGAGTTTATCGAGCCTCTACCAGAAGAATCATTTCAAGAGGAAGCTGTAGATACACGCAGTCCGATTCAACTCGACGATGTCGATTTCCAGTTGCACGACCTCAATGATAATTACGTGGAGAAACTTGGTAACAAGACAAATGATGAAACAGAAGAAGAGTTACTTACCGATCAAGATACAGATCAAGATACGGATGAAGATGAGTTTGGTGATACCTTTAATAGTGAAAGTGATTTTAGTTGAAATATGTAATTTATTCATATTGTAAAACACACTGTTTTTTTTAAGTTTGTATTTATTAATACGTTTGGTATATAATATATACTGGTATTTTGTAAAATGCTCGTATTATTATCTAATAATTTTATTAGATGTCGTTGCGTCGAGTTTCCGGTAGCATGGGCGATCAGATATGGGGTCAGCTAATCGTTTAGCTGATTTCGACACCGACTACATGCGTCTCGGTACTGATCATTCAGCGCAGATACCGACACCGACGTCGCATACACCATCACATACACCATCCGACGAGGGTACATCACGACGGCAGTTGGTCCCACCACAGAGGCGGGGAGTTCTTGTTTTTATTATAGGGAACAAGTAAGTAAATAAAGTATTTTTAAAATTGTAATTATCATTATGATTAAATTATATTTATAACAAAAAAACACATTTGAATACAGGCTACACAGCAGACAGGGCAAGGTGACCACTATACTCTGGGAGATTTTTGAGAAGGAACCCCATCCCGCCGGGTGGTGTTATAAGGCGGTCCCTAAGGAGACTAAGGCGTTCTGGTGGGAGATGTTTAAGGTAATTATTATTTTATATCCAAATTTGTTAATATTTACCGTAACTACACAATCATATGTATCAATTTAATTGTAATTATTGTTTTATTTTGCAGGAGACTTGTTATTAGGACCCGAAGGAGTATAGTGATCAACAGATACATGATGTATTTTTTCGGATGATCGGGGAGAAGTACGGGAGGCAGCTTAACGAGTATAAGCAGTATATTGCTAAATATGATGGTGAGAGGCCGAGATGCATTATCAAGGAGGTCTATAGGTAAACGATTTTATTATATGTTTTCTTATTAAATTAAAAATTTTTATTTATAACATATAATTTATACCATCTTATATATCATGCATCTCAATTAGGGCTTGGAAGGTCGAGTGGGATAATCCCGAGAACAAGGCCAAATCCGAGCAGTGCAGCCGGAACAGGAGGAGCGAGCCTGCTAGGCCGGGTACTGGGATGTTGAAGCACACGAGGCGGGGGGGCTAAATCTAGTATCGATTATGCTTTGTATATCGTAAGTAATTTTAGAATATAATAATATAATATTTATTTGTTTAATTTTAATGTTAATTATTAAATTCTATTTGGATACAGGAGCGGGAGACGGGTGAGGCGGCTAAGGCATACGATCTTTTTGTACGTACACATCAAAAGAAAGACGGCGCGTGGATCGATACGAGATCTAGTAATATTAATGTGAGTCTCTTTCTTATTTTTAACTTATTCTTTGGTTTTAAAGTAGAATTTTACTAACGAGTTTTATTTCAGGAGGAGTACGAGCGACAATTGGAGAAGGTAAAGGACCGTGCGTCTTCCTAGGATGCGAGTAGCGAGGTTGACCCTGACCGGGTTTTCTTCGACATTGTCAGGTCGATCAAGGGACGGCATTACGACATCGGCTTGTATGGGAAGGTGGTGGCTGCTGCGAAGGGCGTTTTCACAGGTCACTCTTCTTCCACCTCCTCCCAGGCTGATAGGTCCCACGTCAGAGAGCTCGAGGCGCAGCTCCAGGCGCAAAGGGAGGAGTTAGAGGACACCATACGAGCTCAGGAGGCGTAGAGGGTGGAGCTCGAGGCAATCCAGAAGCAATACGCCGAGTTTGAGCGACGACGTGTGGAACAGCTTGAGGAGCAGCGCCGACAGCAGGATGCATTTCAGGAGCAGGTGAATGCCCAGATGGCTGACCTGTATGCTCGTTTCCAGCAGTACCCCCCTCCCCATCCATAGGACAGCTTGATTTTTATATAAACTTTGTTACTGTATCGAACGCATGTGATAATTCTAAAATTTCAAATATTTTTATAATAATTGATTTATTTATTTGTCTTTTCATTAATGATTTTTTCAAATTTTTGGGGAATTTTAATAACTGAACATGAACTAAAATTAAAATTGAAATTTAAAAATTATTTAAAAAAATAAATAAAAAACGAGGGAAAATACCCTCAGAAATCCCTTAGAAAATCAAAATACCGAGGAAATATTATGCCCTCGGTTTTCTGAGGGAATACATAGCCCTCGGTTTTTCTAATGGAACATACCCCTTGGTTTTCCGAGGGAATAAATGGCCCTCGATTTTTCTGAGGTAACGTTCCCCACGGTTTTTTGAGGGGAACGTACCGAGGGGAAGTTTCCCTCAGTTTTCGGAGGGAAACTTGGCCCTCAGAAAACCGATGGGTATATACCCTCGGAAATTCCGAGGGCGTCCAGCCCTCAATTTTCCCTCGGTTTTTTCGAGGGTTGTATGGGGAATTTTCCGAGGGTACGGACCCTCGGTTCTGCCCTCGGTTTAATTTTTCGAGGGAAACTGCCCCTCGGAAAAATCTACCGAGGATGGTTTTTCCGAGGGAATTTTTCCCTCAAATTCTCCCAAAATCGAGGGATTTTACCTCAGAACCGATGGAAAAATCCCTCGAAAAACTTTTTTTTTTTTTTAGTGATAAGTTATACTGTTCTAATCATTGTACAAGAATTATTGAAACTTGAAATGCTAGGTTCATTGAAAATTGTGAAATTAGTGGGAGCCAAGAACCAAGAAATGTGGATATTCAAGAAGTTATGGTGCAAATTCCTTTGCCCATAACTCCTTGTAAAGTTGTTGTTCCTCCCATTGTTGAACAACCTAATATTGGGCAAGAACAACACATTAATGACCATGAAACTCATAATAATGATAATGAACCTATAATAAATGAACCACATGAAACACAATTATGTAGATCTCAAAGACAAAGGAGATCTGCTACTTCAGATGAATATGTGGTTTATCTTCATGGGTCAGAATGTGACTTAGGAGTTGATGATGATCCAGTTTCATTTTCACATGCCATGGAAAGTGATAATTCTATAAAATGGTTAGATGCCATGAAAGATGAGTTGAAGTCTATGGAATAGAATGAAGTCTGGGACCTTGTTGAATTGCCAGAAGGTTCTAAAAATGCCAGAATGAAATCTCATTATGACCTGCCAAAAATGTCAGATGCACGCGCCTGTCATTCATGCACCCGCAGAGGATATGATGATTATGAGCTCACCTTTCCCCTTTGCGCAGTGGGGAGTTGATATTGTGGGGAACTTTCCAAGAATTCCTGACAATAAACAACACTTGGCGGTCGCGGTGGACTACTTTACGAAGTGGGTGGAGGCCGAGGAGGTGACGGGCATCAGCGAGCAGAATATCATGGACTTTATTTTTAACAGTATTTTTTGCAGGTATGGAATTCCGTGGGTGCTGGTTTCGAATAATGGAACCCAATTTAATAGGTAGATTATCCAGGAATGGTGCAAGAAAATGGGGATGAAGCAGCGATTTTCTTCCATGACACATCCTCAAGCCAATGGACAAGTTGAAGTCAGTAACCTTATTATAGTGCAGGGAATCAAGTTGCGACTAGAAAAGTCAGGGGGACTTTGGCACGAAGAGCTCGCATCTGTCTTATGGGCTTATCCCGTGAACTACTACAGGCGAATCACCTTTTAGCCTAGTCTATGGTATGGAAGCTGCTATTCCTGCAGAAATAGTTGGAGGATCGCACTGGCTATCAACATTCAATGAGGAACAAAACGAACCACTAGCTAGAGGAGCTATCGAAATAATTGATGAGATACACGACAAGGCCACAGTACGCGTGGAAAGATACAAACAAGGAGAATCCCTGCTTAAAAGAACTCTTTGAAGCTCTGCGTATAGGAGTAGTATCTTCATCATCAGCAAAATCTGCCCAAGATTGTCTAGCAGCAATACTCATGAGGTGGAGGGCGGGAGAGGATTTTGTATCGTCAACAATGAAAGGAGTGGAAGAATCCTATTGTAATTTTTTAATTATATCAATTAATTCTCGATAAGTGGTAGGCTTACGAAAAAGAGGGGTGCGATGTTGGCTCCCAATATCTGAATCATCCACTATGATGCCTTCTTCACGTGTAAGACAGGCTGTTGGAGTATGTTGTGCCGAGGGAGAAATCTTATCCAAAGAGCTCATGTCCACCGCATCAACAGAACTCGTGCTCGAAGAGGCAGGCTCCTTATATACCACAATCTGTCGAGAGGTGTCATAAAAAATCTCAGTCGATATAGTAGATTAGGGATCGGGAACCAAAGTGGGTAGCGAGAAGGGGTGGGACAGAGACCCTATATTGACGTCGGACTGTAATGCCTCAAAGGCATTAGAGGTCATCAAAGGAGCCTCGGTAGGCTCGGCAAAGGGAGGTAAGGAGGTTGAATGGAGAGAGGAGGGCTGGCCTTCCCCATCCGGGGATGATGAGGAAACGGGAGCAGCAGAGGGTTGAGGACCAGGGTGGGAGGGTTCGGGAATCGAGGTGGGGTGGGACGGAGAACCCATATCAACATCGGGCTGTAACGCGTCAAAGGCGTTAGAAGTCATCAAATGGGGATTGGCAGGCTCGGGAGTCATCCGGGAGTCCATACGAGTGTGTACCCTGTGTTCCCTAGAATCAGAGCGTCGATGATGTCTGGCGTTAACAGTATGCCAAACGTCTCTATTAACATTCGAGACGGCTTGAGGTTTGAGAGAGGGGCAATAACCAACCAGATGTCCGATAGAATTACAAGAAGAACAAAAATCCGGGAGGTTCTCATACCCAATGGAGATATATCCACAATATCCTTTAGGTTCAATCATCACCGTCTCATGCAAGGTATTTTGGAGGTTAACCTCAACCAACACTCGAATGAAATGGCCAACCGTGCCATTAATGGAACGCTCATCGATTTGTAACGAAGTGCCAACAATCCTAGCGATAGTAAGGATAAAAGAACGGTCCTAATATTCAATCGGCAGTTCATAAATACGAATCCATACCTGTGGTGAATCCGGGGTAGTTTTGTACGGATTGAAGTCTGGAGTCCAAGGGGGAAAGCCAGATAGAACTAGTGCCGAACTTCCAAAAGGACTTGGCAAACACGTGTGCCCTGTCGTCAGCCAAAGAAAAAGAGATGCTGAAGATCCCTTGCCAAGGGGAATAAAGCTCCAAGTGGTTAATCCTCCACGTGGCCTTCAAAGAGTCCTTAATTTCGTCGAGAAAAAGTGGTTTCGACCCCTTGGGTTGAAGGAGGCAACCGATAAGGGAATCCATTAAAGTCGAAACCCGATTTTGATAACGTTCTTCATCAATGGTGACCGAAAAAAAACTCCATTCTTGATTGGGGACGTCCCAAAGGAGTAGTCCAAAGGGGACGGTCTCGGTGGGGTGGGAGTGGGCCGGGCACTCGGGCCCGGGAGGCTCCAAAAAGACGGGCTCAAATTAATAAGCGGGGAGGGGTGTGTGGGCATGGGGGCCCGCTGGGCTTGGGCCGAACCGCAATGTCGGGTTGGAGGGGGGGGGGGGGGGGCTGGGCTTGGGCAAGTGGCTGGGTTTGGGCCACAAGGGCATGGGCAGGGGCTGGGTTTGGTTAGTGCGCTGGTCTTGTGGCTGTTGAGAAGTGGGGGAGTTGGGCTGAGGAGGGTTTAGGCTGGGGTGGAATTGGCCCAAAACGCTAGGGCCTTCGCTGCAAGGTGTGGTGGCTGTGTGATAAGGCCCAACATAAGGAAAGGATTTGGGCTGGGCCATCAAGCTCAAATTGTGCAAAACTGGAGAAGGGCCTTCTGTGAGGGGCAGCGGCCTGGAGGCAACATGCTGGGTGGCAGTAGACAAGAGATGACGTGTGTGAAAAGGATGGGTTGAACTCGTGGGAGAAATTTAAGGATCATCCACGTGCGAGGTCATTGTCAAAGGGCCGGGTGAAAGAGACGTATGGTTGACTGCTCCTGAAAAAGACGGCGTGGCGCCCGAGAAATCTTGCGACAGAAGTAGAGGCTGAAAGAAATGGCAGAGGGGAGGGGAGACGGCAGGAGTCATCACCGTGAGCGGCGGCGCCGTCGCCGAAGCGGTGGCAAAATGAAACCCGCATGCAGGATGACCAGTCGTCGGCGCAGAGAAGTAAGGTGGCCCAAGCGCCGGCAGAGAGTCGAAAGAAAGGAGACCATAAGGGTGGACGCCGGGAACGGTGTAGTCAGATTTAGCCGGCGGCCTGGGCGGTTGCAGATGCGTGGAGTGAGGCTGCATGGAGGACACCGATGGAAAAGCAGCAGGGAGCGATGACGGGATAGTAGCTGCACCAGGAAGTTGATGGGGTAGCGGAGTCGACAGTTGCTGCAGCATGGAGAATGACGATGGGGTAGCAGCGGCGCCGGGAAATTGCTGGGGTAGTTGAGCGTGGTATGCGGACGGCCAGAAAGCTGCTGGAAGGGCGGAGCCGTGTCAGACTGGGGCTGTTGCAGAGCCGTCAGAAAGGGTGGCGGAGCAGGCGCTGGAAACGGGATTGTGCAGGGCCGAGAGGGCTGCTATTGCGGGTGTTGATCGGAGTACTCCGTGGAAACCATGGCCGAAAGGTGAGGTTTGAATGCCGGCAAAGCGGTGGAATCCGGCCAGCAGCTTGAGTTCTCCGGGGTAGCCATGGCAGCCGCTGCTTGTGATAAGTACGCTGGTAAAGTAGTAGAATCCGACCGGCGGCTAGATGACGCCGTGAGCCCTGCGGGGGTTCGATTTAGCCGAAAAAAGTTAGGAGAGAGGAATGAGATTTTTCTTCGTTTCTTCATTCTCGCTATGAAATGTCATTCGATTGTTCAAGTGAATGCTCTTAGGTAAACAACGACCAAATGTTCTTGAATCGCTACCCCATTTGGTGAGGTTGAGAATCATCCAAGATATTTAAAGAAGAAGAAGAATCTCGATCCTGATGACATCTTTCTTGCAACAAATGATCTTGATTTGATGTATGACACCAAGAAACTTCTCTCGAAAAACTTTGAAATGAAAGATATGGGTGAGGCGACTTATGTGATCGGAATAAAAATATTTCGGGATAGATCACACGGGTTGTTGGGGTTGTCTCAGAAAGCATATATTAGCAAAGTCTTAGAGAGATTTAGAATGGAAAAGTGCTCATCAAGTATCGTTTCAATTCAGAAGGGAGACAAGTTTAGTCTTATGCAATGTCCAAAGAATGAATTGGAACGTAAGCAAATGAAAGATATTCCTTATGCATCAATTATTGGGAGCTTAATATATGCACAGACTTGTACAAGGCGAGATATCAGTTTTGCTATTGGAATGCTTGGTCGTTATCAAAGCAATCCAAGAAAAGATCACTGGATAGCTGCAAAGAAAGTATTGAGGTACTTGCAAGGGATAAAAGATTACATGCTTACTTATCGTAGGTCTGATCGTTTAGAGGTGATTGGTTATTCAGATTCAGATCATGCCAGATGTGTTGACACGTAAAAATCCACATCTGGTTATGTGTTCCTATTTGCTGGGGGACCAATATATGGAAAAGTGTGAAGCAGTCTGTCATTGCTGCATCCACTATGGAAGCTGAATTTGTGGCATGCTTTGAAGCCTCACTTAAAGTAAATTGGTTGCGGAATTTCATCTCAGGACTTGGAATAGTCGACAGTATTGCCAAGCCACTGAGAGTATACTGTGATAATGCCGCAGCAGTTTTCTTCTCTAAATACGACAAGTATTCAAAAGGTGCTAGACATAAGGAATTAAAATACCTTATCGTTAAAGAAGTAGTTCGAAAACAAAAGATGTCAATCGAGCATATTAGCACAAATATCATGATTGCAGATCCTTTGACAAAAGGATTATCCCCAAAGGCATTTATTGAACATGTCGAAAGAATGGGGATTGTTAATGTAACCCAATGATTCTATGCTTTATGTATTTGACACTTTGAGCTCTTTTATGTATTGTTTCTGAAAAATTAATAGATATCCTATTTGTCATTAATGTATCCATAAATGTTGACACAACTTTAACAGGATCTTGTCTAATATTAGACATTAATGTGGACTATTATTGATTTTACATTTATGACAATTTATGTAGAAAACTAATATTGTGGTACATGGAAGGAACTATGTCGGGTAATTGATATAGAACCACCGTAACTCATATTAGTATATACTTAATAATGAATTATGAATCGACCAATGAAATTAAAATTTATCATTAAGATGTGCAAATTATGATTAATTTTTAAACCATGAACGTATATTCTGTCACTCAGCCAAGTGGGAGAATGCTAGATATATGTGGCCAATGTGCCATATATATAAATTAGATATTAATTAATGATTTTTAATATCTAATTAATGGTTTATATAATTAGTAAATTTTATAGATAAGTTTTATTAATATATTATTGGTCAGTTAAAAGAGTTAGTTTTTCACCCAACTCCTCACACGTTGATAGACCGTGCGATTCGTGTTCTGCAAATAACTGCCTTTGCAGATAAAAATATATATATATATATTTGGTCCTCTCTCCGCCGTTTTAAGGGTTTTTCAGTTTTCACTCTCTAACAAACTCACGCAAATTATGGACTGAAACTAAGAATGGCCAGAAGAGAGAAATCAAATATAATTCAACAATCACACCGGCCAGAACAGGGAAGGACATGGCTGCTCATGGTTAGTCATGTTATTAAGGCCTAAAAAATGAAACGGAGTACGAGGCACTATTACAGGGTACAAAGATGGCAAGTGACCTAGGAGCGTGGAAAACTAAGGCTTACATGGACTCACAATTTGTAGCTTACCAGTTTGATGGGTCTTTTGAGGCAAGGGAAGAATGCATGCAGAAAAATTTTAAAAATCTAAAGGAAGCGGTGATACAGTTTGAAGAGTTTAAACTAGAGCACCTACCGTGGGCTGATAGCATTCGGGCGGATCAACTTGCCAAGATGGCTAGCACATTGGGTACTTGTGACACGAGAAAGGTCACATTAATGGAACTGGGGCACAGTAGTGTGGACAAAGGGAACGAGGTTATGAAGATCGATGTAAAGGAGGAATGGCGAACATCAATTCTGGGAACTCTCGATAATGTGTTCGTTGGAGATACACGATTATCAACTAAGGAATCCAGGACAGCAACATGTTTTTGTTTAATGAATGGAGATCTATACAAGAGGTCGTGGTTCGGCCTGTACTTAAAAGTGTTTTGCAAAGGAAGAAGGGTTGGAGGTGTTGCGAGGAATACACGAAGGGTACTATGGCAACTACACGAAAAGCAGAGCATTGGTGGGGATAGAATTGCGAGCTGGGTTCTTTTGGCCAGGGATGAAAAGTATGGCGGGTGATCTCATTATGACCTGCCAAAAATGTCAGATGCACGCGCCTTTCATTCATGCACCCGCAGAGGATATGATGATTATGAGCTCACCTTTCCCCTTTGCGCAGTGGGGAGTTGACATTGTGGGGAACTTTCCAAGAATTCCTGACAATAAACAACACTTGGCGGTCGCGGTGGACTACTTTACGAAGTGGGTGGAGGCCGAGGAGGTGACGGGCATCAGCGAGCAGAATATCATGGACTTTATTTTTAACAGTATTTTTTGCAGGTATGGAATTYCGTGGGTGMTGKTTTCGRATAATGGRACCCAATTTAATAGGTAGATTATCCAGGAATGGTGCAAGAAAATGGGGATGAAGCAGCGATTTTCTTCCATGACACATCCTCAAGCCAATGGACAAGTTGAAGTCAGTAACCTTATTATAGTGCAGGGAATCAAGTTGCGACTAGAAAAGTCAGGGGGACTTTGGCACGAAGAGCTCGCATCTGTCTTATGGGCTTATCCCGTGAACTACTACAGGCGAATCACCTTTTATTTTGCCTTAGCTATTAGAGTTGTTGTTTGATCTTGTGAATTGACTATGAAATCTAGGTGAGTGACACACCAAGATCATAGATCGAGTCTCGGATCGTTTTTATTTTGAGTATTTCATATGCTTTATTTTGATTTTTATTTTCATGCATGGGTTTTATGTTGAATCTTAGATCTACTCTTCGTTTGTTGTTATTTCTCGAAAAGATTTAAACTTTTACGTCAACTTTTATTGATATTTCTATTGGTACTTTCAATTTTTGTAAA
>BMAC01000012.1:1763425-1777166 GCA_014905375.1 Phtheirospermum japonicum
TCCCAAAACTTGCCAAGCAACATGTAAACCAAACATGTTTGTAATTGAAGAAAAATATGTAAATCAAATATGCCTCTCTTCCAAACATCCCAAAATATGTAAATTAAACATACTCAAGAATACGAGAAAACATGTAAATCAAACATGTTCTCAACTAAGAATAAAACAAATCACACAAGACCAAATAAAACACATAAGACTAAATAAAACACATAAGACAAAATAAAGCACATAAGATCAAACAAAGCACATAAGACAAAACAAACAGTGTGCAAATCCAACATAAAAATCAAGAGGTAACATGTAAGTCAAACATGTCTCTACTCGAAAACATTCTAAAATATGTAAATCAAACATACCCAAGGGCACCGCGAGAACATGTAAGTCAAACATGTTCTCACATAAAACATCCATTGCCATGCCCATAAATCCCATCACCGACCTGGTAAGAGCGTCGAGATTTAACCGTATAGATAAAACCGTAAAGACTCATAGAGTGCCATAAGAAATCATTTATTCATCGCTGATATGTATTAGCCCATAATGTGCAGAAATTATAACAAGAGTACGAGCCCATCATCGACCTAAAAGAAGCATCGGCCCATAATAGAAATAAGTAGAGAGAGAGCTGTGAAAAGTATGAGCTTATCGTCCGGAGAGTTAGGCATAATACTTCTTCAAGTGGCAGACATTCCAGCCTTCTTGGTAAAGCTTTTCCCTTTGCACCGTCTAGCACGTATGCTCCCCCTTGTAATACATTGATAACCTTGAATGGTCATATTCAGTTTGGATCCAGCTTCTTTGTGGTGTAGATTGCATCAGCCCGCTTCCAGACGAGGTCACCTACCTGGAAGTATCGTTGTTTTACTTTTTTGTTAAAGGCCGCTTGGATTCTTTGTTTGTATCTTTCCACGCGTACTGTGGGCTTGTCGTGTATCTCATCAATTGTTTCGATAGCTCCTCTAGCTAGTCGTTCGTTTTGTTCCTCATTGAATGTTGATAGCCAGTGCGATCCTCCAACTATTTCTGCAGGAATAACAGCTTCCATACCATAGGACTAGGTTGCATAAATTGAAGAACAAGCATGAGCATATGAAATACTCAAAATAAACGACCCGAGACTCAATCTATGATCTTGGTGTGTCACTCACCTAGATTCCATAGCCAATTCATAAGATCAAACAACAATTCTAATAGCTAAACCAAAATACATAAATTGAAGAACAAGCATAAGCATATGCAATACTCAAAATAAAAATGATCAAGGACTCGATCTATGATCTAGATGTGTCACTCACCTAGATTCCATAGCTAATTCACAAGATCTAACAATTAAGGAAAACTTACTTGAATTAAAAAGAGAATCCAACAAACTTGAATGAAATAGCAAAAATAAAATCCAAGTGATGTCTTCTTCTTGAGCTTACAAACCCAAGGAAAAACTTGAAATTAAATATAAAATCTAGAGAGAGAATTTTAATCCCAAACCCATGCTTGGGTTGGGAGGAGAGTGTATGATTATTTTTCCAAAATGAGAGTTGGGTTCTATTTATACTAGGTTTAATTTGAGTTAAATGGGTCAAATTAGCCTTGAAGGCTTGAGATTCCCGGGTTTTACCAAAAATGGTCTTGCTAGACCATTAGCTAGCCTTTTGGCACATTTTGGCTCAAGGTGGCTCGGCAATGGCCGAGCCTGGGCGTGCATGGGCACTAGCTATCGGCAGGGGACTGGGGCCTGGGCGTGGAGGTTAACGCTGGAATGGGCAGGGCCTTGGGCAGGCGCCTGGGCTTGGCGGGCGGATGGGCAAGCACCGGGCGTGCGAGAAGGCGCGAATCTTGGCGTGATGCTGGCGCGCGGGTGGCGTGCATGTTGGTGCAGGAGTTGGCAAGCGTCGGGGCGCGCAACGGGCACTGCTTTGGCACGGATCCTGGCAAGCGCCAGTAGGCGCGCGGGTGCTGCCGTGCGCTGCCAAGCACTGCACAAGGGCGCACGAATGCGGGCGCGCTGGCGCGGAAATTGGCGCACGCCATGCCTTGACGTGACTTATGGCTTGCCTTGGCGAGCATTCCAGAAATTTTGGCATTTTGGAGCTTATTCTGGGCACCGATTTTGGTACGGCTTTGGCTTGAATTTTGTTCCTCAATGCCTTGGCCTATAAAATAGGAATTTTGAACATAAAACCCCAAGAATTACACCAAACCTCAAATTAATTAAACCCATTAAATTAAATTAAATATAAAATTAACAAGAAACACAAAAAAGAACAAAATGAGAAAACAAACGAATAACCTAACAAAACTTGACTCAAAAACAATATAAAATCCTAACTAAAAATACGAGAAAAATACCACAATTACATGCAAAACAATCACCCCACACTCATCTGTTTGTTCGTCCTCGAACAACGAAAAGAATCGAGAATGTACATGCAATGAACATTATGCCAGAAGAAAAATTCTTGTGCTTATCCTAATTAATATGATGACAGTATCAACATACACTTGTTATCGCCAAGCATCGCTCGTATTACTATTTCTCAAATGAAAACCAAATCGATGACTTCCTCTCAAATGGGATTTTTGAGGGTGTTCGCTCAACTCGCTCAAGTGTTTGTTTATATGAGACGTGTATACGCTCGAATCGGACAATTCATGCACCTTGTGAAGATTTCACATATCGGAAACTCAAAATCACCCATTGTACATGATCAAACAAGAATCAAAAGAGGAGTACCTGAGGATTCAATAATAATCAACTCTATAAAATTAGATCTCGTTACCTACACACTCGAAGCTCTCTTCTTTCTTCTTCGCAAGATCATTCAACTAATATTGTTAAAAGGTTTAACATTCTTTAATCAAACAAATTTGATTAGAAAGACAACCTGAGAATCCAACGATAGATATAAGAGTGGTACCTGAGGAATTTATTTGTGGTGGGAACACACAATTCAAAGCCTAAAAATTCAAAACAAAAGAATAATTTTGGTAAATAATCATTTCTTCACATGATTATACTTGAACCCTTGGATTCTGAGTAAAATACCCCCTATTCCTCACCTGATTATACTAAATTCTCATCTCATTATTTAATTCTAACCTGATTATGCAGGGGTGATTTTGGCTTCTATCTTTAATTTGAACTAAAATGACAATGAAATAATTAGGCTGGATTTGTCCTTGCAATGGAAATTTGTCCTTTTTTCCCAAGATCCCCTAAAAACTAAGAAAATCCGACATAATGTACCATGCAAATGGCAAAAATAGAACGATGAGGACAAAAACAATATTCACTTTCACAAACAACAAGCCCATTATAATTATAAGTCGAAATTGAAAATAGTGCTCTACCTGGGTAAAGGGGACACATTTGCTTCCAGGAACATGGCCACTTTTTATTCCCTTTCGAGGCTCCAGAGCAACTCCATCAGATCTGTGGGAAAAAAATCATAAATAATCAACCGGTTAAGATATAAATTTTTGAGAACAAGATTTACCCTCGAACACACGCTAATACTAACTATTTTTATTTTTTAAAAATAAACATATTAACTTGAAATATACTATTCACAACTTTCAGGAAACTGGATCAATATATGGTTCAAATAGTTCATTAATTAAACTCTGATCAATAACAATCCAATCCCCATAAGCGGTATACCTAGGCCTTAGTATGGACGACATCAGACCATTAGTAGTAATTAAAATCTAAGACCATTAATAGAACAGTGTTTCATAAATAATATACCTAGCCTTCGAGCGAGCATCAACATGCTGATGTGTTAGCTCCTCAATATTTTTCTGAATCTGAAAAACAAACCAAAATAAAAATAGAAAAAAGTGCACAAATAAATTTGTGGCAAACAAACTCATGTCGATAATGATACGAAAATAACGGCTTCGAGTTTGGCCTTGTCGTGTTAGTGTCATTATTGTGTCGATAATGATACAAACTTATCCTGCCATGTTTGTGTTCGTGTGTGACCTTATCATGTCGACACGATTTGCCACCCTAGTTATCGGTACCTTGTCAGCAACTGAGAAACGCTAACGAGAACCCACCATATATGGCAGAAAGGAGGAGGTATGATGAGGATTTATATAACAGTTACTCAATGATTATGTAAATTATACATGTATCCTGCATATCAAATTTACCAAACTCGGGTATAACTGTGTGTAACCACTGGATTACCACCCCAGTATCAAAATAAATAAATAGATAAATAAATAATTATTATTTTATTATTACCATAATAGTAATCACAATAATTAACAAACAAAAAGGGTAAATAAGATGTATGGAAACCAATACCTTTCCTTCGTTAGCTTGGTTACCAATCTCCTCATTCTCTTCCTGCAGAGTCCTGCATTTTGCCATTAACATCTTTCCCATTTTACTCTGTGGGGTGAAACTGACTGCAGCTATATTATCTTGCAATTCTTTTACTTTTTTATCCTTCTCTTCCACCAAATTTTGTCAAAAACAAAGAGAACGCTTTATCGACACCACAGATCACACTTAAAAGAATGAAATTTCAAAATGTATAACACGTGAAAGGTATACAAGGCATTTTTATTATTTTTCAAAGGCATTTTGTACACTATACATAAACGAACCGAGCATAAGGATCCAAAGCCACTTTGTTAACGGCCAACAAGCAAGCAACATACATCAGTAGAAAGGTAAAATATAGTTCCAACAATTAAAAGTCACATTCTGCTATAAAAGTAAATTAGTTGTCATTAATTATAAGTAGGACTCAAAAGAATCACCTTTAATCTTGTGAATTCTTCATGGATAACAGGGTCTAGTAATAATCTTCTCGCCTGTCAAGTTGATATTTTCACTTTAACAACAAACGACAATAACAAAAAAAAAAAGTCCAGATGATGCATTATAAGTCAATACAGGCGTTTTTTCTCAAGCTAAAATTTCCTATTTTAAAAACTGAAATGAAAGTAAATACATTTTTTGCATTGAGTAGTGATGACAAGTTTCGCAAATTTACCTGCATTGAAGAGACAATAAAGACGGATAAAGCACAATCAGCAATGAAAACTTAGTTCTAAAAAAATAATAAATAAATAACGTTGCACATAACCATATAGATTCACTAGAAATGATACAAATGCAACTAACTATTTCTAACCTTCAACTCAGCTATCTCCTGCTCCCGTTTCGCAAATGTCACAATGAACGCAACTTCTTTTTTCTTTGCTTTGTCAAGCTGATACCAATAAATAAATAAATAAAGCAAAACTGAATAGATCATCCAAGTAAAAATTCAAATAAAAAGGCTTTCATATTCCAAACATGCTCTCTCAGAGACTACCTCAGGGTCTGAAGGTAATTGACCACGAACTCTGGTTCTAACGGAGAAACAAGAGAATAAGTTCACTCAAAAAATATAAAATAATCCAAGAAGTGTTGAAAGCTTTAATTACTGTACACCAAATGGAAAAATGGCACTACACACTAGAAATGGACCAGGAGTTGCGCCTTGGGGTATGAAAGATTCATCGAAATATGAATTGTAATTAATCACATTCTTAAACTAAAAATGGGAAGGCTTTTATGCTCTAAAACCTTGAAAACTGAGTAGAATTTGGGGGATTTTCTTAGGGATCGAGCAAAAAACAACAAAAGAAGCTCGAAATTAAAAGCCAAAAAAGAGAAATAGTTTTCGAAAAATTCAAAATTCTCACGTATTTTAATTTTATACAAACCAAAATAAAAATAGAAAAAAGTGCACAAATAAATTTGTGGCAAACAAACTCATGTCGATAATGATACGAAAATAACGGCTTCGAGTTTGGCCTTGTCGTGTTAGTGTCATTATTGTGTCGATAATGATACAAACTTATCCTGCCATGTTTGTGTTCGTGTGTGACCTTATCATGTCGACACGATTTGCCACCCTAGTTATCGGTACCTTGTCAGCAACTGAGAAACGCTAACGAGAACCCACCATATATGGCAGAAAGGAGGAGGTATGATGAGGATTTATATAACAGTTACTCAATGATTATGTAAATTATACATGTATCCTGCATATCAAATTTACCAAACTCGGGTATAACTGTGTGTAACCACTGGATTACCACCCCAGTATCAAAATAAATAAATAGATAAATAAATAATTATTATTTTATTATTACCATAATAGTAATCACAATAATTAACAAACAAAAAGGGTAAATAAGATGTATGGAAACCAATACCTTTCCTTCGTTAGCTTGGTTACCAATCTCCTCATTCTCTTCCTGCAGAGTCCTGCATTTTGCCATTAACATCTTTCCCATTTTACTCTGTGGGGTGAAACTGACTGCCAGCTATATTATCTTGCAATTCTTTTACTTTTTTATCCTTCTCTTCCACCAAATTTTGTCAAAAACAAAGAGAACGCTTTATCGACACCACAGATCACACTTAAAAGAATGAAATTTCAAAATGTATAACACGTGAAAGGTATACAAGGCATTTTTATTATTTTTCAAAGGCATTTTGTACACTATACATAAACGAACCGAGCATAAGGATCCAAAGCCACTTTGTTAACGGCCAACAAGCAAGCAACATACATCAGTAGAAAGGTAAAATATAGTTCCCAACAATTAAAAGTCACATTCTGCTATAAAAGTAAATTAGTTGTCATTAATTATAAGTAGGACTCAAAAGAATCACCTTTAATCTTGTGAATTCTTCATGGATAACAGGGTCTAGTAATAATCTTCTCGCCTGTCAAGTTGATATTTTCACTTTAACAACAAACGACAATAACAAAAAAAAAAAGTCCAGATGATGCATTATAAGTCAATACAGGCGTTTTTTCTCAAGCTAAAATTTCCTATTTTAAAAACTGAAATGAAAGTAAATACATTTTTTGCATTGAGTAGTGATGACAAGTTTCGCAAATTTACCTGCATTGAAGAGACAATAAAGACGGATAAAGCACAATCAGCAATGAAAACTTAGTTCTAAAAAAATAATAAATAAATAACGTTGCACATAACCATATAGATTCACTAGAAATGATACAAATGCAACTAACTATTTCTAACCTTCAACTCAGCTATCTCCTGCTCCCGTTTCGCAAATGTCACAATGAACGCAACTTCTTTTTTCTTTGCTTTGTCAAGCTGATACCAATAAATAAATAAATAAAGCAAAACTGAATAGATCATCCAAGTAAAAATTCAAATAAAAAGGCTTTCATATTCCAAACATGCTCTCTCAGAGACTACCTCAGGGTCTGAAGGTAATTGACCACGAACTCTGGTTCTAACGGAGAAACAAGAGAATAAGTTCACTCAAAAAATATAAAATAATCCAAGAAGTGTTGAAAGCTTTAATTACTGTACACCAAATGGAAAAATGGCACTACACACTAGAAATGGACCAGGAGTTGCGCCTTGGGGTATGAAAGATTCATCGAAATATGAATTGTAATTAATCACATTCTTAAACTAAAAAGGGAAGGCTTTTCTACTATAAAACCTTGAAAACTGGGTAGAATTTTGGGGGATTTTCTTAGGGATCGAGCAAAAAACAACAAAAGAAGCTCGAAATTAAAAGCCAAAAAAGAGAAATAGTTTTCGAAAAATTCAAAATTCTCACGTATTTTAATTTTATGTAATATGCCCTAAAATTCACACAATAAAACAAGAAAATCAGGAAAAATAAGGATAAATCAGAAACAACTTGCAAATAAATAGAGAAAATTTTGTGAATCAACCAAAAATTATGATAATGTAAGCGATAAGAGAGATTTTTTTTTTTTTTTTTTGGATTGTGAATAGAAAAAAGGATTTTGCTTAGAAAGGCATTTTGTAAGTATAAGAAACAGTTAATTGTTTAACATACCTATGTAATTTCAGTGAAACCTTATGCATAAGTTGATTTCGAGCCAAGTATCATTGCGGTGTGAGGGAAGTGGTAGATTGGGTTGGGAGGTGCAATTAGGGCAACTGGACATTAGGGCGGAGGAGCCGCGGTGGAGATGAGAGCGTGCGGATGAATTGTCTGGTGTAGGAGCAAGGGGCGCCGAAGGAGAGTTCTCTGGTGGGTGGACGAAATTCCATATAAATTCTTGCGTATTTTGTATTAATTTTGTAAGGAAGTATGGGGCAGTTTATTTCATCACTTTTTGAGGCGGTTCGGTTAGAGAACCGCTCTCACAATTTACAAGGCGGCTTTTAGATAGAAACTGCCGCCCAGGTCAAATATTTCTGAGGCGGTTTCGTTAAAGAACCGCCACCCGAACAAAGAACTATGAGGCGGTTTTTTATAGAAACCGCCTCAATTGTTTATTATATGATGCGGTTCATGACAAGAACCGCCACCCTGCTATTTTTTTTATTACTATGAGGCGGTTTAAATGACACAACCGCCACATATATCATTTTTGAGGTGAGCCTAAATTAAACCGCCTTATATGCAGGGCCTCTAATTTGATTTTGTGGGAGTAATTGAATTCTTCTTAGACTTAAAAACCCAAGGAATTGCTTGTAATTAAAATCTAAGAACTAGAGATAGAATTTTTATCCAAACCCATGCAAGGGTTGGGAAAAATGTGAGATCTTTTACAAAATGAGAGAAGTCTCTTATTTATACTAGGTTTAAATGGGTCAATTTGGGCTTTAAGGGCTTAATTTCCCTGGGTTTTGACCAAGTTTGACCCGAAATGGGCAGGCTGGGGCACCGCTTTGGGCGTGAAGGAGAAGCCAAGCACTGGGGCGCTGCTTTGGGCGTGAAGGAGCACCCATTCGTTGCTTTAAGCGCCGCCTTGGGCGTGAAGGAGCAGCCAAGCGCTGCTTTGGGCACCGCTTTTGGCGTGAAGGGGCAGCCAAGTGCTGGTAGGGCGCTGCTTTGGGCATGGAAAGTGCGTCCTCTCTTGCGCCAAGGGCTGGGCGCGGAATCGGGCAACCTAGGACGGAAATGGGCCACCATTCCAGAATGTTAACCACTTTGAAGCTTGCTCTTGGCACCAACTTGGACATGCAAATAGGCAAGGGTAGGCTTGGTTTTTGGTCTCCATGCCTTAGCTTGAATTCCAATCACTAGCCACCTATTAAATGAGAATTTTAAATATCAAAACTCAAGAATTACACCAAAACTCCAATTAATTGAAGCCATTTAACCCAATTAAATATAAATTAATAAAACAAGTGAAAAACAGCAAAACAAGAAAAATAAATGAAAAAACTAACGAAACTCGACTAAAAACTACTAAAATCAACATAAAATCCTAATTAAAAATACGAGAAAAACACCACAATTACATGCAAAACACAAGCCAAGAAATGTCAAGCACAACATCACAACCCTCCAATGGTAAAACATACAGGTCCGTACAAACCTGATGACCTTGAATATCCAAATCTTCTTGATGAACGCAACCCACGCATAATAATTTTTGACCGTTGCCCACCGACACTGTGAAATGCTTAGTTGGTTCGACTGGTAAGTTAATAAATTGTGCCACACGAGACTGCACAAAGTTGTGTGTACTGCCACTGTCAATTAAAATTTGCACTGTATGCCCATCCAGTGTGCCACGAAATCGAAGAGTAGCTGGCGATGGGGCACCTGACATAGCGTGTAATGAAATCTCAGGAAAAGCTCCCAGTGCGTCCCATTGCAAGTTCTCAGTAACCTGAGGTTCATCGAGTAAATCATCGCCACTACCATGAAAAATTGTAGTTTGGGTTTGCAACGATAGCCTAGGGTATAAGAATCATCGCAATAATAGCATAACCCCTTCTCACGTCGTGCTACCATTTCTTTCGAAGTGATTTTACGAGTATTAAGTTGGAGAGGAGAAGAGTTAGGTAATGTGTTTCGAAAGGAGTTGGGAAGGATGTGTTGGTTTTGGTTTGAGGGCGTTGAAGGCATCAGAGAGGTTAGTGTGCCAGGTAGGTGAGGCTGAGGTTTTGGTATTGTAAAAGTGGGCTGAGTAGTAGTATGGGTAATAGTTGATGTATGAGTTGGCCGAAAATAAGTAGGGGATCTAGGTTTATGAGAAGAGGAATAACGACGGTGGTCCTCTATATTGGCCTCATGAAGGTGGGCCAATTCCATGGCTTGCAATAGAGAAGTGGGCCGTGCGGCCCGAACTTCGGCCTGAATGTCATGACGCAGCGCGACAACAAAACAACTAAGAAGAAATGCGGTCCGGTAAACCATTTGTACGCATGGATACTTCTTCAAACTTTGCGATATATGCATCGACCGTAGAATTTTGCAATAATTTAGATAGGATACCCTGAACATCCTCGAACTCGGATGGACCAAAACGCATTTCTATGTAGAATTTGGGGGATTTTCTTAGGGATCGAGCAAAAAACAACAAAAGAAGCTCGAAATTAAAAGCCAAAAAAGAGAAATAGTTTTCGAAAAATTCAAAATTCTCACGTATTTTAATTTTATAATAATATGCCCTAAGATTCACACAATAAAACAAGAAAACCAGGATAAATAAGGATAAATCAGAAACAACTTGCAAATAAATAGAGAAAATTTTGTGAATCAACCAAAGATTATGATAATTTAAGCGATAAGAGAGATTTTTTTTGGATTGTGAATAGAAAAAAGGATTTTGCTTAGAAAGGCATTTTGTAAGTATAAGAAACAGTTAATTGTTTAACATACCTATGTAATTTCAGTGAAACCTTATGCATAAGTTGATTTCGAGCCAAGTATCATTGCGGTGTGAGGGAAGTGGTAGATTGGGTTGGGAGGTGCAATTAGGGCAACTGGACATTAGGGCGGAGGAGCCGCGGTGGAGATGAGAGCGTGCGGATGAATTGTCTGGTGTAGGAGCAAGGGGCGCCGAAGGAGAGTTCTCTGGTGGGTGGGGACGAAATTCCATATAAATTCTTGCGTATTTTGTATTAATTTTGTAAGGAAGTATGGGGCAGTTTATTTCATCACTTTTTGAGGCGGTTCGGTTAGAGAACCGCCTCTCACAATTTACAAGGCGGCTTTTAGGTAGAAACTGCCGCCAGGTCAAATATTTCTGAGGCGGTTTGTTAAAGAACCTCCACTCAAACAAAGAACTATGAGGCGATTTTTTATAGAACCGCCACAATTGTTATTATATGATGCGGCTCATGACAACAACCGCCACCCTGCTATTTTTTTTATTACTATGAGGCGGTTTAAATGACACAACCGCCACATATATCATTTTTGAGAAGAGCCTAAATTAAACCGCCTTATATGCAGGGCCTCTAATTTGATTTTGTGGGAGTAATTGAATTCTTCTTAGACTTAAAAACCCAAGGAATTGCTTGTAATTAAAATCTAAGAACTAGAGATAGAATTTTTATCCAAACCCATGCAAGGGTTGGGAAAAATGTGAGATCTTTTACAAAATGAGAGAAGTCTCTTATTTATACTAGGTTTAAATGGGTCAATTTGGGCTTTAAGGGCTTAATTTCCTGGGTTTGACCAAGTTTGACCCGAAATGGGCAGGCTGGGCACCGCTTTGGGCGTGAAGGAGAAGCCAAGCACTGGGGCGCTGCTTTGGGCGTGAAGGAGCACCCATTCGTTGCTTTAAGCGCCGCCTTGGGCGTGAAGGAGCAGCCAAGCGCTGCTTTGGGCACCGCTTTTGGCGTGAAGGGGCAGCCAAGTGCTGGTAGGGGCGCTGCTTTGGGCATGGAAAGTGCGTCCTCTCTTGCGCCAAGGGCTGGGCGCGGAATCGGGCAACCTAGGACGGAAATGGGCCACCATTCCAGAATGTTAACCACTTTGAAGCTTGCTCTTGGCACCAACTTGGACATGCAAATAGGCAAGGGTAGGCTTGGTTTTTGGTCTCCATGCCTTAGCTTGAATTCCAATCACTAGCCACCTATTAAATGAGAATTTTAAATATCAAAACTCAAGAATTACACCAAAACTCCAATTAATTGAAGCCATTTAACCCAATTAAATATAAAATTAATAAAACAAGTGAAAAACAGCAAAACAAGAAAAATAAATGAAAAAACTAACGAAACTCGACTAAAAACTACTAAAATCAACATAAAATCCTAATTAAAAATACGAGAAAAACACCACAATTACATGCAAAACACAAGCCAAGAAATGTCAAGCACAACATCACAACCCTCCAATGGTAAAACATACAGGTCCGTACAAACCTGATGACCTTGAATATCCAAATCTTCTTGATGAACGCAACCCACGCATAATAATTTTTGACCGTTGCCCACCGACACTGTGAAATGCTTAGTTGGTTCGACTGGTAAGTTAATAAATTGTGCCACACGAGACTGCACAAAGTTGTGTGTACTGCCACTGTCAATTAAAATTTGCACTGTATGCCCATCCAGTGTGCCACGAAATCGAAGAGTAGCTGGCGATGGGGCACCTGACATAGCGTGTAATGAAATCTCAGGAAAAGCTCCCAGTGCGTCCCATTGCAAGTTCTCAGTAACCTGAGGTTCATCGAGTAAATCATCGGCCACTACCATGAAAAATTGTAGTTTGGGTTTGCAACGATAGCCTAGGGTATAAGAATCATCGCAATAATAGCATAACCCCTTCTCACGTCGTGCTACCATTTCTTTCGAAGTGATTTTACGAGTATTAAGTTGGAGAGGAGAAGAGTTAGGTAATGTGTTTCGAAAGGAGTTGGGAAGGATGTGTTGGTTTTGGTTTGAGGGCGTTGAAGGCATCAGAGAGGTTAGTGTGCCAGGTAGGTGAGGCTGAGGTTTTGGTATTGTAAAAGTGGGCTGAGTAGTAGTATGGGTAATAGTTGATGTTTGAGTTGGCCGAAAATAAGTAGGGGATCTAGGTTTATGATAAGAGGAATAACGACGGTGGTCCTCTATATTGGCCTCATGAAGGTGGGCCAATTCCATGGCTTGCAATAGAGAAGTGGGCCGTGCGGCCCGAACTTCGGCCTGAATGTCATGACGCAGCGCGACTACAAAATAACTAAGAAGAAATGCGTCCGGTAAACCATTTGTACGCATGGATACTTCTTCAGACTTTGCGATATATGCATCGACCGTAGAATTTTGCAATAATTTAGATAGGGTACCCTGAACATCCTCGAACTCGGATGGACCAAAACGCATTTCTATTGCTCAAATAAATTCGTCCCACATGACAACTTGGCGATTACGAGAAATCCACTGAAACCACTGTAAAGTCTGACCCTCCATGTGAAAAGAGATAATAAGCATTTTCTGATCATCTCCAATTTGATAATAAGCAAAGTATCGATTGGCTTTAAAAATCCACCCGACGGGATCCTCTCTAGTGAAATGAGGAGAATCAAGCTTCATAGAACGGTGAGCATTCGACTGACCCACAGATGGTGTCGAGACAGTTAAATAACTGAACACGGGGCTATTGGTGTGCAAATTAAAAGTGTTGGAAATAGGTGGTACCGTCGCGCAGCGGAAAACAAAATTTTTTAAAATTTAAATTAATTGAATCGAATTCAATTGACGACGGTCCAATTTTAAAATCAATTAATTGAAACAATGTTTTTAATTTGATTTTCGTAAAATCGAACGAGCATGGTGCGTTTCTATTAAACACATATATATAATAATTATATATATATATATATATATATACACACAGGACATCCATGACTTATCATGCGTCCGAATCCCCTACTACCATGCACAGACTTCCCACTAGATTCCCGGACTATGCGAACGTTGCCCCTTTTGATCGGCCTCCAAGGAGACACAGAGACAGGTCACAACATAGTCTGTC
>BMAC01000012.1:1799944-1849711 GCA_014905375.1 Phtheirospermum japonicum
ACACACTTGTCGCACTCGTTTATCTTGAAGCCATTTGACATCATCACTTCATCAAATTTCAAGTGCCACTGTAAAGGTGCTTGTTTCAAGCCATACAAAGACTTAACAAGTTTGCACACCTTTCTTTCCTGTCCAGGTTTTACAAAACCTTCAGGTTGTTCCATATAGATTTTCTCTTCTAAATCGCCATTTAGAAAAGCTATTTTTACATCCATTTGGTGAATCTCAAGATTGTGCAGAGCAGCAATCGCTAGAAGCACCAGGATAGAGGTAATTCTCGTCACAGGAGAGTATGTATCAAAGAAACCATATCCCTCCTTTTGGAGAAATCCTTTCACAACCAAACAAGCTTTATACTTATCGATTGATCCATCAGCTCTGAACTTTCGTTTCAGAATCCATTTACTTCCTAAAGGTTTACAACCTTCAGGTAAATCAGTTAGAATCCACGTATGGTTCTGCATGATCGAATCGATATCGCTCTGAACAGCTTCCTTCCAAAATGAACTATCAGTCTGTGAGAAAGCTTCTTTCAAAGAATTTGGTTCTTCATCCAACATGAAAACCACATAATCGGGACCGAAATCCTTCGCAACTTTAGCTCGAGTACTCCTCTTGGGAGTTGGAGCTTCAAGTTCTGAACCAGGTCGTTTACGAGACTTAGGTTCAACCCCCACAAGTTCTTGACTTGTAGTTCCTTCAGCATTACCAGTGTTTAAACTGGATGCAGCTTTATCCTTACAAGGATAGATATCTTCAAAGAATATAGCATTCCTTGACTCAATAGTGGTTCCGACATTCATGTCCGGAACATCCGACCTATGGATTATAAATCGATATGCACTGTTATTCAGTGCATAACCAATAAAAATACAATCAACCGTCTTGGGTCCGATTGTCACTTGTTTCGGTAGAGGCACTTCTACCTTCTCTAAACACCCCCACACTTTGAGGTATTTGTAAGAAGGTTTCATTCCTTTCCACAAATCATAGGGAGTTTCATCCCTTCCTTTTAGTGGAATTTTATTGAGGATGTAGTTAGCTGTTAAAACAGCTTCCCCCCACATGTTCTGAGGTAACCTAGAACTAATCAACAACGCATTCATCATCTCTTTCAAAGTACGATTCTTGCGTTCTGCAATTTCGTTAGATTGAGGAGCATATGAAGTTGTAGTTTGATGAATTATGCCACTTTCAATGCACAACTCCTCAAACGGAGCTACGTATTCCCCTCCTCTATCGCTTTGGATATATTTGATTTTGCAGTTAAGTTGATTTTCGGCTTCATTTTTGAAGTTTTTGAAAGCTTCAATAGCCTCATCTTTACCTCTCAAAAGATAAAGGTAACAGTACCTTGTACAATCGTCAATAAAAGTAATAAAATACTATTTGCCACCTCTAGTTTGCACAAACTTTAAATCACATACATCCGTGTGAATTAATTCTAAAGTTGTCGTGCTCCTTTCTACCGATTTAAACGGTAATTTAGTCATTTTTGCTTCTACACAAATTTCACACTTACTTTTATTAACAAATTCATTTACCTTAAGTAAATTGAAATTTGACAAACGTTTTATTGCATTTAGATTAACGTGGCCTAATCTACAATTCCATAAACTAGAGCACTCAGTCAAGTAAGAGGAATCAGAAGYAATTTTATTAATGACTGGTTTTGGCGTATAGCCATTACATTTAGTTTGAACAAACCATCTGTAAGGTAACCCTTACCTAGAGGTGTCCCAAACTTAGACAATACAAACTTATTAGCCTCAAATACAAGTCTAAAGCCACGACTAACTAATATTGAACCAGAGACTAAGTTCTTCCGGATGTCCGGAACGTGCAGCACCTCATTCAGAGAGATCTCCTTGCCAGAGGTTGTTTTTAGGACAACCGAGCCAACACCTGCAACTTACGAAGACGCTTGGTTTCTCATGTTCAGCTTCCTTCCCTCACAGGGATGGTATATGGAGAACAAGCTCCGGTCTGCACACACATGGGCAGTCGTAGTAGTATCGATGAACCATTGACCACGGTTCATGACCATGTTAGCTTCCTCAGTGATGACCGCAATGAGATCATCACTAGTCAGCTCCCTCTCGGCTAGTTGGGCACTCGGCTTGGCCTTCTTCTGCTTAGGCTTGCGACAGTTCTTAGACGTGTGTCCAGGATAACCGCAATTGTAACAATTGCCTTCGAACTTCTTAGAAGAGGGAGCTTTAGGCTTAGAGTTACCAGGACGCGGCCTCTTCTTCGAGTTGTCTCCTCGTTCAAGTAGATTCACCCGGTTCATCCGAACTTTTCGAATTCTTGTACTGAACTCGAACTTCGAACTCAATTCTCACCTTCCGGATAACATCTTCAAGAGACATCACCTTTCGTTTGTGCTTGATATACGTCTTGAAGTCTTTCCAAATTGGAAGAAGCTTATCGATCATGGCAGAAGCCGTGAAAGTATCAGGAAGTATCATCCCCTCGGCGTGGACGTCATTCACCAGCATTTGGAACTTTTGAACTTGTTCCATAACCAGGCGAGAATCAATCATCTTGTAATCCATGAAATTCGTGACTAAAAATTTCCTAGTTCCAGCCTCGTCGGAATTGTATTTCTTCTCAAGTGCCTCCCAGATATTCTTGGAGGTCTTTGCGTTCGAGTACAAATTGCTCAAACTATCTTCTAGGCTACTTAGGAGAAAGCCTTTGCACAGATAGTCCCCATTGTACCAATTATCGTAGGCAGCGTGAACATGGAAACTAGTCTCGTGCTTGTCCGGAGTAGGTGGTTCATCTTCCTTCACGAAGTTAGCGAAGCCAAGCATCGTGAGGTAGAACAACATCTTTTGTTGCCACCTCTTGAAGCCTTCTCCATTGAATTTCGGAGGCTTCTCCGCCGCGGGCATGATCCGTGAGGAGTGCACCGGCGTGTTCATCGTTGGTACGAAAGTCCCCATCGAACCCGTTGAATGGGTATTCAAAACAGTTGAATCTGTTTGGGGAGCAGTTGCAAACAAACTTGGAACCGAAGCTCCCATCATCCCAATGGGATGGGTTACAGCCGGAGCTGACAAAGTTTGGACCGAAGTCCCTATCCCATAAGGGATCGTTCCAGCAGCTGAAGCTGTGGATGAGTTCGACTGGGTCATGCGCCTCGTCAGCGTCTCGAGTAAAAAGTCGAGGGTTCCTGGGTTGAGAATGAACTCAGCTTGAGTAGTGTTCATGTTTGGCGAAAACACGCCAATTGTTGAAGTGATCGTGACTGCAGGGGCAGTGGTCGTCGCCGAAATGGTGGAGGTAAGAGCCGGAGTAGTGTCGCTTGTCGGAGTGCTGGAGGTCGACATTCTTCCAGTAGTGATTACAAAAAATTAAAAACTACAAATAAAAAAAATCGTTTTGCGATTGTTGGAATAATTATAATAATTCGAGCAAAAATAGGGAATTTGTAATAATCACTAAAACTGGAAAAATAATACGGAAAATATAAAAAGTCGAGTTGAGAAGTTCTCTTTCCGCAAAACGATTTTGCCCCGGTAGTGCCCTTCGGTTTTGGCAAAACGTTACCAAAGATAAAACGACTTCGTCCCTGATATTACAGCACCGTAAGTATCAGGGCTCCGGCGAACTGAAAAAAAAATGAACTGAGCTACGAAATGACATGCAGAATATGAGTATGCTATCCAATTGATGTTCAGGCCCAGGCCCAGAGCCCAGGGCCGAGGACCGAGGTCCGAGGTCCGGGTCCGGGCTCGGGACCGGATCCGCTCGGCTCCGCCATCGGCTTCACCGAAGGCGGACGGGCGAACCCAAGTCCAGGAGCTCGCGTAAACTTTGTTCACTCAAAGCCCACAATACTCACTAGCCCACTTGATGTCCACTCATTAAAAGTTAAACACTTTTAAACTCCCTTTTAAAACACTTAAGCAACCGTTCAACTTCAAAGTATTATTTCTCACTCACCAATAATTGGATTTGAAAAATTCAAAATGCTATGATCATCTACACGACATGTAGAATAAGCCTATACAATTTGTTACAACGAATTTCCGCTGCAGCATTAATTGAATAAATCCAATTTAATAACAGTTCAATCATTACTCTAGAAAAGAAAGAAATGGAACCTCCTCTTTAACTTACCTGTTATCAGTAGGGGTGAGCACGGTCCGGTTCAGTTCGGGGATTTGGAAATCTCCAGAATCGTACCATTATTTTTATCCGTACAGTTCGGTTCGAAGAAAAGTCAAAGTCAACGGTTCTTTTCGGTTCTGGTACGGTTCAGTTTGGTTTTTGGATAAATCTCAGTTTTACGCTCAAATTATAATCGTAAATTAAAATTACTAGATTATGGTGAATTTTAACTTTTACTTGTTAGTTGATGATTAATTAAGATACAAGATTAATAAAAATAGTATTTTACTTATTAACTATCGAATATAATGAGATTTATAGCTAATTTAATACAATTATAAATCGGTTCTCGGTTCGGTACAGAGATTTTAAGGGGATTTAAAAATCTCCAGATCTGTCTCGTAAAAGAAATTCGGGACGGTTCGGTTCGGAGATTGGTCAATGGTCAACGAAGATTTTTCGGTTCCGGTACTGTTCGATTCGGAACTCGGTACAGCTCGCGTATTTTCTAGTCCCGTGCTCAGCCCTAGTTATCAGTGTGTTATTATTATCTGATAATTGATGTGTTATTTATTATTTTACTATTATTTAACAGAGTTAGTGAAGGCAAAAGGTCTTTGCTTCGTTCGTGTTATTATTTTTCCTTTTGTTTTCATTAGAAATGGGAAGATAGGTGAATCTTTAGATAATTTTATAGCTTTTTTGCCTTTTCAGATAATTATAGCTTCTTTGCCTTTTTTTCCTTTCGAAAGATGCTTGGCGTTTTGCAATTTAAGTGCACCATTTGATCATTCATTAGTTGATTTGAATCTATTTCGCTTTTCACTCCTTAAAATGCATTTTACTAAAAATAGTTTTTGTATGGATGACTATTTTGATGTTCAATTTCTAGTTTATAGTGTTGGGTAATGATTTTTTAGAATTTAATTGGTGAATGAGAAACTTGCGGAGAGAGTGGTGAGTGATCCCAAATGGGCTAAACTCATTCTATTGGTGTTCTGCAATGTGGTGAAATGTTACGTATTTCTTAATATGAAATGGACTTGTGTTGTGTTCCTAGGACCTTAGCTAACTGGAAATTTGCCGCTCGATCGAAATAATGGAAAATGAGATATATAGCTGAGTTGGAGCACAATATCCGGACTTTGCAGACTGAATCAACCCCATTGTCTATCCAGCTTACCCTACTTTAAGTGAGTGCTACTTTGGAATTAATTATTTGTTATGGTGAATAGTAATGCATTTTGAATGCCTCGAGATATTAATTATCATTTTGCATTTAGTGAGATTCTGCGATTGTCTTGCCAGAAAAATGAACTAAAGTTTCGCTTTGCAGGCCATGCAACATAGGTGATCATGTCTTTTCTTAAGCGCCAACTTGACCTGCAATCAAGCGAGAAGTCTTCCACCTGCCATCAGCCCGAAGTAGATGGAAGACTTCTCGTATGCCTTCACAACTTCTTGTCGATAGGCTTCAATGAACTTTCTGCCTAGCTCGCCGAGGAGGAAACTCTGATGACCTTCTGTTACACCCTCTTCCCGAGCTGTCTTGAGGAGTTCTGGGAGCCTTTGTTGATGAAGGGCGAGTTCTCCAGTTGTTTGCTAAGCTCTTCTGTCTTTTTGCTTAGCTCGCTGTTCACGCGAGTGGCCTCGTCCTTCAGGCTGTTGATCTGGCTCTTGGAAATGGCTATCTGCTCATCACGGGCCTTCAACAATTGGAGTGTTCTGTCCAAATCCCCTTGTGTCAGTGAAAGCTGCCGGGTTTGCTGTTCAGCTTGGGTAGTTAGCTCGTCAATGGTTTTCTGGAGGTCGCTCACCGACGAACGAGCTACGAACTCCTCCGAGAATTTAGCGAACAGAGGCTTCAGCTGCAATCATTACATTTTGTGAGTATTGGTCTATAGCTAAATGAGTTATGGAATGAGTTATGGGCAAGGATCTTTTGTTTATACCTGCTTAAGGGCATGCTCGCTGAGAAGAGCTTCGACGTCGTCGGCATCATCCAACTTTGTTAACACTTTGCTCAGGCTAGATGCGCTAGTCGAAATTGGCGTCGGGCCCTTGCGGAGGCGACGTTTCTTCTGCTCTGGCGGTCTGGGGCTTGGGCTCTTTGCTGCCGGGCTCTTAGGAGCATCATGAAGAGGACGTTTGCCTTTATTTTTGCTAGGTCGCTTGATTAACTGGACCTCTTCCTCTTCGCCGCTAGCTGCCCAAAGGCCTGTTGTGTGGCCTCGCTTGCGTTGGCCGGAGCTGGAACAGGGCGAGCTTTGGATTGAGGGGAGGGCTATTTTTGTTCCTCTTCCGTGCGGGTCGCCGCACAGTTCTTGATGAAGGCCACTGCATTAAATAGAGAGATTGTTATTATTTGGTTTATGCTATAAATGGTGAGGTGTAATTATGAAACCTAAAGCACCTACCGAATTCATCATCAGTGATGGCGAGATCTGGTGCCACTGGGCGAGAGTCAATGCCCACGTAGCGGAACATGTCGGATCGGCTGGTGAGGAGTGTTATATCGAATGGGTGTTTGCTCCATTCCTCGAGCTGATCAAAGTATTTTTTGTATAGACGGGGACACTCTTTGGAGGTGGTTGGCTTGTATTGTTTGGGAGTACGGTTTTTTAGTTCGGTTATGAAAGGCCAATCTTCGGTGTTATAGATAAAGAAGAAGTTCTTTCTCCACTCGGGGACTTTGTTGGGAGGATTTATAAGAAAGCGAGCTAACCCCGACCGAGTGGAGAGATAGAAAGAGTTTTGTTGATATTTTATCTGGAAGCTAAAGTGGAAGAAGCCTGGGTCAGGATTGGTGTTGTAATATTCACACAGTAAGAGGTATCCAGCCAGATACTTCATAGATTTGGGGGTTAATTGTAAAGGTGAGATATTGTACAGGTTAAAGATTTCGATGTAGAAGGGGTGAGCTGGAAACCTAAACCCCGCTACTAGTAGTGTGTCAAAAAGGGTAATATGGTTGGGCGGAGGTTGCAGGGGGTCTACGTGTGGCCCTTCGGGCAAGACCATCTTGGCGGTTTTAGGGAGATTGAGAATTCTCTTAAATTTCTCTAGTTTGGGACGTTCGGGTAGTATCCAGTAGTTGTATTTAATTTCTTTGGTTGTGTGGGAAGAGAAAGGTTGGTCGCTGATGGATAGGGAAAGGGCTACAGTTACAGGGTTCTCCCTAAAGTGTTCGCAGGGTGGAGGCTTATTGAATTTGGGTAGAGGGATACCCTCTGGAATAGGTGTAAGGGCTAACGATGAAGAGGATGGAATTTTGAGGAGGTTGTCTTTTGAGATTTGAGTTTCAGAGAGGGCTATGGTTTGGGCTTGAAGCTCCGACCAATTTACATCACCTTCTGGCTCATCGCGGAGGCCAGAAGAAGGTAAGAGGGGTTATTTTTGCCTAGTTTCGATCATAAAAGGGTTCTCAGAGGGATCAAAATCAGGGGAAAGAGTTGAATTTTTTGAATTATCGGTGGGGGACGCTGATACCATCGAAAAATAAAATATATTCAGGGGAGGGGGTAACACAGAACAATTATATCTCAGCAAATGCAATTGTAGATCTAACAGTATGATTAAAATTGTTATTTAAGGAGATCTGGGGACTTAAACATTTTTGACGAGCTGTAGGTCGTTGGTGAACAGTGGAATGATGTGAGATCCTTGAATGATCGTGAATAGTTAAACTTTTTTGCAGAGTGAAAATGGTGATTTTTTAATTGGAATGGCGTAAAGTGATAAAGTGAAGGAGGTGAAAAGGTTTTGTGTGTGGGGAGGCGGAAAGCTGATGGGACAGATAGGAGCGGGAGTTAGTAGGGTTTATTCAGGGAATGTTTAGGGCCATTAATTTTCAGGCCCACTGAATTTATTATACTCCGAGAAAATGAGGGCGTGACGCGTGTCCGACAAAGGGGCAGGCAGCATTTAATGAAGTTTTAAAAGAGATGGGATATAAAGGAGAAGGCGTGTCTTGACTTTATGGTTCGTTTATGATTGCGATTTTGAATTATTGAGGCTGGTTGTGGCTGCAGGTCGTTGAAAGAGTGTTATATTTTCAGGTCGCCCAATGTAAAATCTTAACTTGGGGACTTGTGCGCATGAGAAGGTGATCGAAAGAGTGAGCTCGGTGCGTCGGCCTTTTGTAGGTCGCAGGTGTGATTAATGATCTATAATGGATTACTGATATTGTTGCTCGATGAGATCGAGTTGGGTAATTCTGAAATATGATTTTATGAGGTAGAGTGGTGGTTTGTGTGCATATGTTGTTTGTATTTGTTTGATTTCATGTTCACATGTCCTACCTGATTTCATACCTCAATCAGCTATAACATGGAGGACTAGCTGATGTGGACCAAAATGTCTATATATGATATTACGTGATGTATATGGTTATTTGTGGAAAGTGGTCATATCTTTAGGAGAGGGTGTGCCTCCTGAAAGATGGGCGAGCTGTGTTATGTCTTTGAGAAGTGAACGAGCTGAAGGTTACTCCTTAAAAGTAAGCGAGTTGATGTGTCTGGAGTAGCGACCTGTAGTATGAGGATGAGTTCTTATATAGGGTCGTGTTCTCTGGTGGGTTGGGCCGAGTATTTGAGCCTGATTGAAAGTTTAGTATGTGTATGGGCCTAGTGGGCTGTATGCCCGGGCTTATTTCGGTAATATATTGAGAAGTTTCATGTTTATGGGAACTTATCATATGAGAAGAGTCCCAATTGAGAGTCGGTGAAAGAGTCATGGTATGAATGGAATTATGTTTATGTAAGGTAACCCTAGATAGTGGAAGATTTCTCCTATCTCTATGGTGAAAGAGTCATGGTATGAATGGAATTATGTTTATGTAAGGTAACCCTAGATAGTGGAAGATTTCTCCTATCTCTATATAAAGGGGTATATGCCTCTTATTAATAACTAACGTCATTATTATTATTTGACCGCATTATTTTACATTGGAAAGAGAGAGAAGAGTTTGATTTCGCTTATTAACTTAAGCGTCGGAGGGTCTTAACGGGCTCGAAATCCGACCCGTTATAGGCGTTGTTTTGCAGGACCAGCGAGATCGCTAGAAGATTCGTGAAGGGATTTGACAGGTCGCTTTGACATATTCCATATTCAATTCAAGTCGCTGATCTCTATTATGAGGTTAGTACCCCCTTTATTTGGTAATTCAACTTTTTGGACTCATCAGTCGAAGCAATCGAAGGTTTCGATCGATCGGATTCACATCAAGGTTTACTTCAATGGGGGAGGAGTGCTCGTTGACGAAAACATGGTAGTTTGCTTATCCTATGGCTTATTACAGCTGTTTGAGATCAAGTGTTCGGATCGGGATTATGGCGTCTAAGGAAGAGGACATACCAATTTCAATCTAGAATCTTATTCTTATGAACTCGATATAGAAAAGGGTGAACACTAAAACTCATAATGTATGTAGAACGTATATATTTGAACTCTTTATTTACTTGAGCAACAAACATATAGTTCTTTTGATTCAGAGTTTTGTTTTCTTAATTTTGTATATTTCTGGGTACTATTCCATTGGCTTAAAGAGTGTTTGTAAACATTAAACACTTTTAGCTGACAAAATCACTTCTTTTAAATCTTAAGTGTTTGCAAACACAAGGGAAAAGAGAAAAGATGATGTTTAAAGTTGAACTAATTAGTCAAAACTTCCAACTCTTGCCTATTTAGGTATGTTACTTTCTTTTCGGTTAAAAGCCAATATGCTTCCATGATGGAATGCAATAACAGTTTCTTGAAATAAAGCATTATTATGAAGATGGTGAGAATTTGTTTGTCAATTAATTCTTATCCAAGATGTGAAATTTTTTGACAAGCTATAAAGACTTGGGCCCGCGTTACAATAATAAATAAGCATAGCTATTTCTTAAATTGTTGCTAAAATTGTATCATGGGTTTATAATAACTCACTGGAAGCATGTACATTAAATTTATCACCAAAACAGTCACTACACCAATTATTTCAGCTAAGTATAAATACTATCACCTATGTGTTGCTTAAATGGAAGGAAATATAGAAATTGGGGCAGGTGTTGGATGATGAATTGTACTTACGATTATTTATCTAATTCAATATTTTTCTTCTATTCTCCTAATATAAAAGTATGAATAAGCCATATAAAATTAATAGAGAAAATATAAATTAGTTATTTCAATTAAAAAAAATCACATATGAAATAATTTTAATTAAAAAACCTTAATTATAAAAATAATTAAATAAGTCTTGTTTAAAATAAAAATTAAAATAATTTTATTTTTGAAATTTCAAATATGTTATGTAGGTAAATTATGAGTTATTTGTAATAATTTAAGTATGTAAATAAATATTATCAATTAATTCAATCTAAACATAAAATTATAAAACTATATAATAATAATAATAATAATTAATATTGATTACACATCGATAAAATGCGACACAGGTTGAGAACATCTTCTGAGTTTTTAAAGTATGTAATTAATAATTATTAACGAGTTTAATCTAACTAGTAATTATAATTAATTAGAGATTAGAAACGGTTTGAGTTTTTCAAAATATGTAACTAATAATTATTAATATATTTAATCTAAATGGTAAAATATAAAATAATTTATAATAGTAATTAATTAATAGAGATTAGAAACGGGTTGAGAATGTGACATCTTTTGAATTTTTATAAGTATTTCAATAAATTATTAACGAGTTTAATATAAATATTAAACTATAAAATTATTTAATAATTATTATAATTAATAAATAGAGTAGACGTGTACAAGTCACAAGTTGAGAATGCATCATTTGAATTCTTTAATTTAGATTTAAGAATCTGTAATCATCATAAATATTTTTTATATATATCTTTTGATAAATCTCGTGTGTGCGTGCGTGTGTGTGTGTGTGTGTGTGTGTCCCACCTATATACTAAACGAAATGATTCATATCCTACTTGTCTGCTTAGTAATCTTTGGATGGACATGCAATTTCTGGTGGTTCGTAAGCTTATTTGACATATTCTTGAGGTTTCGAGACTTATTTAAATATAAGAATTCAAATTATATAAGTACATAAATTTGAATCATAAGAGTATCATATTTATTAGTTTCTAATTAATCCAAATATACTAATAGAATATTCAAATAAACAAAACCAACTAATTTTAAAAGAAATTTTATAGGTCTATTAAAGTTAAATTTAGAATCGAGTTGGTCTAAAAACTCACCTCATTAATATATCGTATGAAGAATTTCATAACTGTGTTGTGCTGTTCAATTATTAACACAATATATGAATAAAATTGTTAAGCATTCAAAATCATTACTTGATAAAAATTTGGTAAAGGTGAAAAACAACCCTAAAATTTGCTTACGGGTGCAAATAGACCCTTAACTTTTTTTTTTTCCTTTTTTCTTTTTGCCAAAATACACAAAATTCATGTTTTTAGGAGCATTTTTGATATTCCTACACATGGAGTTACACTAACATCCGTTAGTTAAAATTCATAATCATTCTAAGTATGTAATTAAAAATTATTAACGAAATTAATCTAAATAAAAAGATAAATTATTTAATAATAATAATTAATTAATTATGATTGGACATTGTTATAAAGCACGATTGAGAATATAGAATATTTTAAATTTATTTAACTAAGTAAATAAAATTATCAAAATCTAAACATTAAATATAAACTTATTTAACAATAATAATAATTATTATTATCAAATAGTGATTAGGCACTTAGTGAAATGCACGGATTACAAATACATCTTTTGATTATTTTTTTAAATGACTCATAATTTTTAGATTTAAAATTTTATAATTATTATAAAAAATATATTTTTAATTATTTTTTAATTAAATTCATGTAATACACGAGTGTTAAATTAGTGACGATGGACGGAACAACAATTGAAAATACAGTTGTCATTACTGAGTGAACGAGTTTGGGACCATACACTCGAGATGTGGACTGGCGTGGCCCAAAAGAACATTATTGAGAAGAATTGATCCATGTAACAGCATTGCATTGACTAGTAACACTGCAAAAACTTAAAAAAGTCTTCTAGGTCCACCAGGTCTTTCTCACCATTTCATTATTTTATCTAATTTCATAATTCATAATTTCACATTTAGTTTGATAACCAAAAATGATGCTTTCCTACGCTCTTTACCTCCTCTTTCTTCTCCTCAGCACCCCAACTGCAGCGGCGCAGCCTTACACCGCAACCGACTTCATCCTCCTCAACTGCGGCGCTCCAACAAACATGCCCGACGGCAGCCACCGGGCCTGGGACACCGACGACCGTTCCAGATACGCACCACCAAACGCCGCCACCATTTCTTCATCATCCCCAGCATCTAGAATGCACTCTTCCGTGTCCGAACAAGCCCCTTACGGGACGGCGCGAGTTTTCCGATCCCCTTTCACCTACACTTTCCCTGTCCTCACCGGCCCCAAGTTCCTCCGCCTCTACTTCTATCCCAACATTTACTCTAGCTTCAACACATCCCAATATTTTTTCTCGGTCACCGCAAACACTTTCACTTTACTAAGCAATTTCAGCGCTTATCTCAATTCTCCGTCTCCTTCCGAGCCTGCCTTCATGAAAGAATTTATTATCAACGTTGAAAATGATCAGAAACTGAACGTAACCTTCTTGCCAAACCCAAACTCGTTTGCTTTCGTCAATGGTATTGAAATTGTTTCGATCCCCGATAAACTCTACTTCCGGGGAGATGGTGTGCGCATCAAATTCATGGACCAGGTGTACTATCTCAAAAACGACACCGCTTTGGAGAAGCTCCACAGGCTAAACGTTGGCGGCAACTATGTTGGAATACAAAATGATAGCGGGCCGACCCACGGCATGTTCCGGGACTGGTCCCAAGACAACGACTACATACTGTTTGGGAATTTCGGTTACTGGCCGCACGCTGAGGACCTTCAGATCAAGTACACCCCAGAAACGCCATCGTACAGTGCTCCGGAGATAGTATACTTGACTTCCAGAGTGATGGCGAACCATAGCAAAAGTCTGGATTGGGGATTTCCAGTTGACTCGGGGTTTCTCTATCTGCTCAGATTCCATTTCTGCGAGATTCAGCGGGAAGTGACGAAGCAAAACCAGAGGGTTTTCACGATTTCGATCAACAATCAGACCGTGCAAATTGAAGTGGACGTTTTCCGCTCGACAGGCGGCAGAGGAGTCCCGATCTACCAAGACTACATAGTATCTGTCCCTGATGACGGCCGCCATGGGAAGAAAAATATGCAGTTATCTTTGTTTCCTAATCGGGAAGGACAGGCGCAATATTTTAATGTCCTTTTAAATGGCTTGGAAATATTCAAGCTCAGCGACGCCAACAGCCGGAGCCTCGCTGCGGCGAATCCTGAAATTGTTTCTTCACCGCCGGAGGTGGCAGTGGCGCTGCAACCAACGGGGAAGAGTAAAAGTGGAGTGTCTTCTGGAATCTACGCTGCTATTGCAGGTGCGATCGGCGTCCTGGCGGCGGTTGCTGTCGCAAGTTTCCTAGTCTCCCGGCGGCGCCAGAAACTGAAGGACTCGGTTACCATGAGCGCCGGCGGCAAGTCATCCTGGGTACCTCTGTCGACCACGTCAAGATCTACAGCGAGGTCCGGTGGATCGAGAAAATCACTGCCGTCCAATCTATGCAGATATTTCTCGCTTGACGAGATCAAAACTGCCACCGGAAACTTCGACGCCAATTTTGTGATTGGCAAAGGAGGATTCGGCAACGTCTACAAAGGCTTCATTGATGACGCGGCTACAACTGTCGCGATCAAGCGGCTAAATCCGTCATCCAATCAAGGCGTTCACGAGTTTTTCACCGAAATCGAGATGCTATCAAAGCTAAGGCACCTCCACTTAGTCTCCCTAATCGGTTACTGCGACGAAAAGGGGGAAATGATCTTAGTCTACGACTACATGTCCAACGGCACATTACGCGACCATCTCTACAACTCCGATAACTCGCCGTTGAATTGGAAACAGCGCCTCCGGATCTGCATGGGCGCCGCCAGAGGACTCCATTATCTCCACACCGGGGCCAAGCACGCAATCATCCACCGCGACGTCAAGTCCACCAACATCTTACTCGACGATAAATGGGTGGCCAAAGTTTCCGATTTTGGCCTCTCAAAAGTAGGCCCCACCGCCGGCAGCGCCAACACCCACGTCACCACCGTCGTGAAAGGCAGCTTCGGATACGTCGATCCGGAATACTACCGGCGGCAGCAATTGACGGAAAAATCCGACGTGTATTCCTTTGGCGTTGTGTTGTTTGAAGTTTTATGCGCTAGGCCGGCGATAATCCCTAGCTTGCCGAAAGCGCAAGTGAATTTAGCCGAGTGGGCTAAATTCTGTTGCAGAAAGGGAACGATCGAGCAAATTGTCGATTCTAATCTGGACGGTCAAATTGCGCCCGAGTGTTTAGGAAAATTTGTTGAAACGGCGGTTACGTGTCTTAGGGACAAAGGAACCGAGCGGCCAGCAATGARCGATGTCGTTTGGAGCCTCGAGTTCGCAATGCAACTGCAGGAAGCGGCAGAGCATAGAGACGGTGGCGGTTTTGCGATGAGCCCATCACTCCCGTTGCTTGGGGATTCGGATCAAAACACGAYGAATGAGGATATGTTTTCTGGGACTACTGAATATAATTCCGGTTCAAAGAGCAGCGGTATATCCACCATTGCCAGTGGGAAATTGAACTCTGGGGATGTTTTCTCGGAGATCATGAATCCGTTAGCACGTTGAGAATTGAGACCRTTAATTATTATTTTTGTTATTATAATTGTATGTTCCAATTACTATAAAACTTTTTTAATTTTCTGGGGTCAACGTAGGCTATGTAGTCAGATTCGGATACTATATTCATGTATATGCTTGTTCAAAGTGACTCGAAAGCTATATTTAATTTTTGAGCTGTCGTTTGTTGTAGAATTAAATGCTCCACAAGTGATATAAATCTTTGAATTTTAATGATAATAATATTCAGACCTCGAATACTCCCAAAGAAAATGGAGCCCATGCTTTATGTATTATAATGGGAAGGAAATAAAAATATCAAGCAATGTGGACAATTCTACTTTAAGAGTCTTTTCTAAGTCATGTTACCAAAACTGAATAATAATAATAATGCAAAGGCTTTACGTCCTTATCATAAAAGCTGACCACCATGACAAACGTTTAGTTCTTTTAAATATAAATTTACCACATTGCTCCCTCTGTCTCAAGTATATAATTTACTATTTTTATTTTTTTTATACGTCGCATAATATATAGTTCACTCTCTATATTTAATACTATCGTCTTATTGTTTTACTATTATAACCCTATTTCATATAAATTTTTTAATTTTTTAAATATAAATATAAAACATTACATTAAGTAATTTGATATTATTTTTATCTAAAAGTAATCTTTTTATATTTAAGTTCAGAAGATATCACTTTTGGATAAATAAGAAAAATGTATCTGTGCCAACATGAGCCGTAAGATAGTCTCACACGAGATTTTCAACAAATATCATTGTCTTCTTTTGGGCGAGACACACACTGCTTTTCCACCTTGAACATTGGGCAGATAAGAGATAAGCGAGACCAATTCAATGCTTTCAATTCAGTGGTACAGAACTAAGTTCCAGAGACTAAGTTCAGGACCGGCACAGAACTATGTTCCAAGACTTTTCATCACATTCTGAATTGTTCAGTATCAAGACTTATGTATCCACCTAAAAGAATTATGGCATCAATATTTTGCTAAATTGGCAAATGGTCTACTTTTCGCTGAGCACTATAATTATGCATTGCCGTGCTCTCAAAGCAAATGGAACGTTTCTGATGTATTGTAAAGATGTGCATCTCTATAGGGACAGCAGGACAGGTCCAAGCAAAAATTTCGTCGCCTACTGAAATACGCGACGTTAATTGATTATTTTTGGCTGAGTCGATTCATCTACTGCACACAAGCGCTCTGCATTTTCAGGAAAAAAGGGGAAAAAACACACGATGAACAGACATGTTTAGTTTGAGCCCAAAAATCAACTGGAAAAATTAAAAAAGAATAAAATAAAACTTCACAGATTACAAACACTATTTGTTGCAAAAAATACAAGTATCATAAATATACAACTAGAAACAGTATCCAGGGTTTCATCACTGTGAAAGCTTTCACTAACTATGAACTATGTTGACCAATGGCCAACCAAAACTGGAAAGAAGCAAACTGATGAAAAACAAAAACTCATTCTCCACAAATTTTACTACTCACCATCTCACCTATCTCCGACTACTAATCATTTACACCCATTATTTTACTATATTTATATCACATCAACTTTAATAAATTTTCATCTTATATCCAATTGCACTTTAAGAAATTCATCATTCTTCTCTTAAGTTTGTCATTTTTATTTGTGCTTTTATATTTGGGGTGTGCCTCGTCAATGATAATAATAGTCAGCCGTCAAGTACTCCAAAGAAAACGGAGACCATGTTTTACGAAATCTAATGGGAAAGAAAATCTAATTCTACTTTAAGAATATTTATTACACCAAGTTGTAACAAAAACTTGAATGAAAAGAATAGTGCAGTCGCCTGGATGTCCTTATCTGAGAAGCTGAGCCAGTCGGAAATGAGAAATATCACCATTGGACATGAGAGATGAAACATAATTTTTTGTTTTATTCACACATATTACTTGTGAATATATACATAATTTTTTTATTGATTTATATAGTACTCCTTAATAATCTTTATTAAAAAACATATAATACTTTTATTCATAGTTAGAAAATATTACTTTTCATCAAATAGAAATTAGAGTTGTTTCAAAAAAAAAATGTATTTATTTTTTAAAAAACAAATAAGTCAGTCTTACTTTTCAAAAGTTTTCTAAATCTGTCCCCACAGATACACCATGTTGCCTTCAAATGGATGGACCCTCCGTCTTATAATGGTGTTACATCTTTTTCACCGCACTCAAAGATGATCGGATGATTATCACGTGACCATAAATTCTATATACATGGGTCAACTTTTATAAACATAATAATAATGATATTTTTTATACATGTGATAATCATATATACAATGAAATAAAACATAAAACATCATTTTAAAAGTAGGACCTTCGAAAATCAAGATCTCTGCACTCAATTATTGCTCTGCACTCAAACAATACTGTCCATTCATTGCTTAATAATAACTTCTCAAACAATGCAGAATCAAACACAAAGTGAAATTGACGCAGGTAAGAGCTATTCAAAATACTACCGTTGCTTCACATCGAATGCCGGAATGTATCGACAAAAGAGTAGAGATAATTCTCAATCTTTGATTATTCAATCAACAACCCCCAAACAAGACTAGGACTCGATTTATAGACTTTACGTGAATAATAAGATCTAACCTAAACACCTAATAATATATATCATATCTATATAAACAAACATATTCCATAATTATAACTAAAAGATAATAAATAAATACTTAATCAATTAAACTATCCTAAAATATAATAAGATAATAAGCCATCTAAATAATATCTCCCATTCTCCCATCAATTATTCTGAAAAAAATAACTCACATATAAAGTGACCCACAGTGAAAAAGACCAACACCACCATCAAACAACGGGGTGGCGGCCTGCAACGCCACCACAATCGCCGAATGCTTGCCGGGCGAGGAGTTCTCAATGGAAACAGAAGCAAACAGAAGGATTTTACAGGACGTGGGACCAAGAACGGAAACGGTCACTAACCCAGTGCTAAATCAAAGATCATATTGCAATTCGAAATGTATCCCATGCTTAATCTGATTTTGGTATTGCAATTAATTTGCTGCTGTTGTTTATGAAAGTCCACAGCACTTCATTATGCAACTTCCATTGCGTATTATTACGAAATTGTGGCATTTCATAGGAATATAGTTATCTGGTACAAGTATTGTTTTAAGTTTTATGTGGAAGAATTGATAAATAAATAAAAACACTACTTGTAAACATTTTTGTTTCTTTTTATGATGGGAACTGCAGTGACTACCCTTCGAGTAAACTCAACACAATAATCTACAAACCACGTTAGTCAGATAAACTCAAACACGCATGTTACACAGGCTCCACCTAGTGGTATATAGATGATAATTTGAACTTGAGATCAGCGAAATAAGCCACTGTTCAGATTAAGTCCAACCATATGCTGAATTACAAAACCGAAAGAATGAGAAAGAGGTAGCAATATGCAGTATTGGTCGCCGATTTGGTTGGCAGGGGAAATGCTATAGTACTAATGCGATTCATTTTTTATATTTCAACTTTTATTCCATTAAATAAATAATATCATGGGTATAAGATGATATTATGGTGGTATATATAATATTCCATTATAATGGGCCGGTCGAGCAAATTGTTGATTCTAATCTGGACGGTCAAGTCGAGCCAAAGCATTTGGGGATATTTGTTGAAACGGCAGTTACGTGTCTTAGGGACAAAGGAGCCGAGCGGACACACATGAGTAGGTAGGGGTGCAAACGAGCCGAGCTCAAGCTCAAAGTGGAGCTCGTTGATTTAAATGAGCAGAGCTTGAGCTCATGTTTGTGCTCGTGAGCCGACTCGTTAAGAGACTCGTGAATTATAGATATAATAGGCATAGCTTATAGTATACGTTAAATACTTACATCAATCAACAGAACTTATTATATCTTAAAATATAAAATAAATCCATCTTACTTTTCAATATAAATTTTCTTAATCAGTCCCCCTGACAGATACACTGAGTTGCCTTCGAAGTGATAGGATCTTCTGTTCAAAAGTAGGACCTTCGAAGACCAAGAGCTATGCAATCAATTATAGCGCGGCTCTCAAACAATTCCGTCCACCCATTGCTTATCCAATTTCTTTTAACTCGGTTATAATGATAACTTTTCAAAAATGCAAAATTAAACATATAACGACCCACGAAAAAGAAAACCACCAACAACAACCACAGGCTTTGTTCCTCCCCATGGCAACAGCACTACAATTAACAGCCCTCCTCACAATCCACGCCATCATAAACACACAAAATGCCCAAAGACTCAGCACCGCCTCTGATGCCCCAGCAGTGGTGGCATGCAACGCTACCACAATCACCGACTTCATGCCAGGCGAGGAGTTTTCAATGGGATCAGAAGCAAACAAAAGAATTTTACAGGTCACTACCCCTGAGCTAAATCCAAAACCATTTTGCAATCGAAAAATATACGGCAGTTGCATTGGAAAAGGCGGCAAAATTTACCCTATGCTTAATCTAATTTTGTTATTGCAATAAGTTGGCTGGTGTTGTTTATGAAAGTTTGTGGTTGCAGCACTTCATGATGCAACTTCCATTGTGTAATAATTAAGGAAATATAGCATTTTATATGAATATTGTATCTGGTAAGCATTGTTTTAACTTTTAAGTTTGATATGCAAGTAATATAAATAAATAAAAACACTTGTTCTGTGAGAGTTCTTTGCTATTTGGAATGCATATGATTTCAACTTGTAAACATTTTTTGTTCTTTTTCACGTTGTTGAACTGCAGCGACTACCCTTTGAGAAAATTCAATGAGAGAACTTAACGGGGTAAACTGAAATTAGCCATGTGACACAGCTTCGACTTTAGTGGTGTCGAATTGAGAATTCGAACTTGAGATCAGAGTGATAATTGAGACATTGTTCGGATTAAGTCTGACCATATGCTGAATTACAAAATTAAAAGAATGAAAAGGAGGTAGCAACATGCATTATTTGTCGCCGATTGGTTGGCAGGGAAAATGCTATAGTACAAAGTTTTTCACATTTTGTCTTTTATTCCATTATAATAAATAAATACCATGCGTATACGATGATATTATAGTGGTATATATAATATTTATTTATTGTATGGGAGATCGAGCAAATTGTTGACTCTAATCTGGATGGTCAACTCGCACCGGAGTGTTTGGGGACATTTGTTGCAATGGTGGTTATCTGTCTTAGGGACAAAGAAACCGAGCGGCCACCCATGAGCATGGGTGCAAACGACCCGAGCTATTCATGAGCTACTCGAGCTCGGCTCGGCTTGAGCTCGTTTAGTGAACAAGCCGAGATCAAGTTCAAAATAGAGCTCGTTTATTTAAATGAGGCGAACATGTGCTCATGTTTGAACACGCGAACTAGCTCATGAAGAGGTTCATTAAGAGACTTGTGATTGTGAATATAATATATTATATAGTACATCAATCAATGGAACCATTATTTTTATTATTATTTTTATAATAAGTTGGGAGGAGTGGTTGGAGGGGAGGGGATGAGTCTCAAACAAAATCAAAGTGCCACATGTTAAGGAAATTCCTATTTTCTAAATAATGTGTAACATATTGTTGGATACAACTGTATTTGTCATTATTATTGGACTTAAATAAATGATCTAATTTTGGTAAGAGTCCTAAGGTTACCGAGATTAATATGGAATTAATGTTAGATGCCCAATAGTAATCGATCTAGGGAATTATGAGAACCATATTTGAGTACTATATAAAGACTTTATGGTTATGGTCCTCAATATTCTAAATCACACATAATTTTCTACTCTTCCCATCGAGATAGAAAATGAAGGCCCATCCAGAGATTTAGTTAAGAAAGGCCATAGAACCACTCATTTGTGTTAGTCATTCGTGTGGGACCGCGGGTCCTTCTTGTTTTCCATCTTCGGCGCACAAGGCGGCGAACGGGCAGTGCAGAACAGTCCATTTTGACCTTTGCTGCAGCGCGGCACCCTTCTCGGCATCTGTCCTCTGGTTTCGGGGTCAGGGCGGCTGGTTTTGGTGACTAGCAGCACACGGCCGAATGATTGGCGTGTTTTACTCGCTGGCTGTTGTTCCGCCGCTCGCCGTCAGCAGTGGTCAGTCCTCGTTGAGACAGCATCTGGCGTAAGCAATAAGCTGGACACTGGTGGCTGGGGATAGTAGGGCGACTGGTTTCAGTGGGTTACTCGAAGAAGCCAAGAGGATGGCCTTTTGGGTCACCTTTACAGGTTTTGGGGGTTGATCTGAAAATTTGACTTTTGTTGGGACTTGATTGCTGTTAATGGATCATTTGATTCTTTTTGTGATTGAGTGATTCATATTTATCCTTGTATGGGCCTTTTGTGGTTGATGATTTATAGTTAATTGAGCTTAAATTGGATATAATGTGCTAAACTGTTTTGAAGTCTAAATTTAGTTTCTTGGACTTTAACTAAAAAGATTTAAGCCTTATTCAGCTTCTAGGCTTTAATCTTAATAGAGTTAAAATTAAGTCTAATTTTGTTACAGACTTTGGGTGATGTTTTATTCAATCGGGATAATTTAGGGTCCACTTGGTTGAGCTGATTTATAGAGCTTGTAGCTTATGATTGGTAGCTCAAAACTGGTAGTTGGTAGTTGGTAGCTGATAGCCGATTGTAAATTACTATTTGGTAAATTAGTTGATTGAAGTAGCTCATTGGAGGATAATTTACCGATGTAGGCATGATTAAGAGATGTAAAAATAATATACATAACAAGCAAGAAAAATCTAAAATAATACTCCCTCCGTTTCTTAATAAGTGTCGTTTTAGAGTTTTTGTTCAAAATTAAGGAATTCAATATTTGACTAATACATCAACAATCAATTAATAATATTCTCATTTAATTACTTACGTTCTTTCCCTTTAGTTATTCTATTACCATAAACTTGTTTATATTTCTTAAAATAAGCGGGGGTAAAACTGGAATAAAGTGGCAAAGAATTCTAAAACGACACTTAATTTGTAATAAAATTGAGTCTCTAAAACGACACTTATTTTAAAACGGAGGGAGTAATAAATAAATTTAGAAAGACTTCCGAAAAAAATATTTAAAAAAGTTAAGAAAAAAATATAAACAATGATACCAAAACAGTTACATAGATAAATAAAAAAATTCTTATGTCTAAAAGTATATATTTTTGCAGGACAGAACTGTAAAATAATGTGTTGGTATATAAAAAAATATTTTACAAAGGAAGAGGATAAGAAGAAAATTTTCTTCAATTAGCTATCAGCTGATTAAAAAAAGCTACGATTAGTATTTTTTTTTCCTGAAATGGAGCTTTTTAGGCCACTATAAGAAGCTGATTAGAAACTTTTACCAAGCATTATAAAGGAGCTGATTGGGATGAATAAACTATCAGCTCTTCTAAACAGCTCCACCAAGCAGCCCCTTAATCATCAATTAAACTTGTCTAATTGGTCTAGTAATCTTCAATTAAACCAATCAAAGCAACATGTTGCCTTCTTAACCTCTGTTGTACCGAGCGATTTTATTGAAGATCGTGTATATGGTGATGTAGGGTTAGTCAAGGGGATCGTGATCGGCCCTTCTATTCGACACGGTTTGACTGAATAACACCTTAATGATAAGTACGTGATATTTTAACTTTTTTCTTTTCCATGTGAGCATAAGTCCATCCTAAATAAAATAGGATCATAACATGGATGCCGCGAAGACTTCACAAAAGAATATCATCAATAAAGATAACATGCATAGTTGATAGAGATCGCTTTATTATATTTAATATAATTATGTTTTAATTATGCTTATTTAAATAATGAGTGGGCTTTGGGCCTGTAGGGTTAGGGTTATTTATCTATTTAAGTAATAGGGTTGCAGTCTTTTTAGGTATCGAGAGATCATTAGAAAATAGAGGTAGATAATCTGTCCAACTGCTTGGACAAGAAGTGAACTTCCTGAGGAAGCGCTTGCGCTTGGGACATGCTGTTACTCTTTCATGTCCACTTCAATATATTAACATAATATTCTTACTTATTCTTTCCTCAATCTCTTGAATCTATCAGTAGTGAACTGGTATAGTGACATAAAAGATAAAGGTGAAAAACAACTTACTTAGATATTCATAAGCCAGTATCATAGAGGTTCCCCAGGCTGACATGCTGAAAAATCTAGGTCCAAGTCCTCTATAAAGTCCAGTCCATCCATCCTCAGCAATCAGATTCCTAACCACTTGCCTTGCAGTGGGTCGCTTTCCATGACCTATAACCTGGCGAACATTAAAAGCAATGATTAAACTCATTCCTAATCTTTAATAACACTTTTTTTCCTGAAAAGAATTACCTTTTGAAAAATGCAAAGCCAAATGTTTAGTAGCCATAAAAACAATTTTCATACAGCATGAAAACGTTGGAAACACAATAGAACCAATATTAACCAACAAAAAACAATTAAATAACCATACCTGCAAGCGGGTTTTCACGGTATCTAATGGGGTTGATATGCATGATGCCGTGGCACCTGCGAAGATCGATCCAGCAGCTTGAACCAACACAATTTTCCCTTCACTAGTGGCTGCCCTGTCACCCTCAGTACCATGATGTAAGAGTCTGCCACAAACGGTAAAACAGTGAAGTGAATATATACACAAACGGAATCGAAAAAGAAACCACATGAATTACTAACTCAACATGAGGACAGAAATTAACGCAAAGGAAACAAGAGGTTGCAAAAAGTCATAAATCACATAGATTTTCCATGTCAAAAGGATGAAAAAAAGAAAATGTAACTGTGGTATTACGCAAATTCCTAGCATACAGGAAAACACCAAACGAACCGGAATACAAAAGTCATACCTCCAGATCACGCGTTGACTTGCACCATAACTTGCCCACCAGACAGCACTCGAGGGCGAATACGTCATAACAGAAAGGCCAAAGCCTCTGTACAATCCCCGAATACCCTCAGAACTAATAACCTTACGAGCAACGTCCAGGCCCCCACTGTAAGTCGCATGGCCAGAATATCCTTGCACCATCAACCTTTGACTAACCTTCACAAATTAACAGTTAAATTAAATTTAAGCACCCTGGTATATTCAAAAAATGCACAAGGGAAAATAGGCCAGACCAAAAATTCAAACGATATGAAACACGTGTATTTTACTTTCAGCACTATTTGATAAAAACTGAATAATAAGAAAAAGAAAACTGATCAGAGGACAGAAAAGATATTTCAGATATTTGATGGGGAAAAAACATACAAAAGTATGTGAAGCATACCACATCAATGGGAACAAACACAGCTTGCGAGCATAAAGATGCCATCATGCCAGCAACCCCGTTTGCTAGAGCTGCCTGTGTAGGCTCTGACAATTTCAAAGGCTCCACCAACTTGAAAGCGGCCACTTTTGTCGTTTCTAGCGCAGTGAGAAACAAAATTCTAGCCGGTATTGCCCCCGTAATTACGGTCCCAAAACCTTTATATAATCCGGGAACCCCGTCTGTTTTCAGCAGGCCCTTGATGACAGAAAATGCATTTCTTTCTAAAGCATCATGTGAACTTACTTGCAGCCTGGTCTTCACAACTGAAATTGGATAAAGTGCCACAGTAACTCCAGTAAAAATCCCAGCTCCGACAACATAGAACTTTGTTTTATCAAGCCTGAAGGACAAGAACATAAATTCACTCTATAAAAATCATGTAATAGCAGCTGACTAAGTATCAAGTAGAATATAAAAGGAAAATGGAACTAAATTTTTTAATTCCGGTGCTAATTTTCTGAACCGCCCACGTTTATCTTGTTTCTGAAAGAAATTTATATTTACAATTAAATCATTAAACATCTCGCTCAGGGACTTGTTAAGAATCCCTCTTGCCCACAGATAGAAATGTATCAATCCACTTCCGAAGAAAACCCACAGCCAGCCTATAAATAACAACAATTTTGCCAAGAATATATATAGGAACTTTTACCCATTTTAAAATTCTTGAAAAAACCCAACACTAGTAGAATCTGATCACTGCAACGGCGATACAAAGAGTTTACAGCACACCAATGTAATACAATTAATTAATTCAATAATCTCCAATAATAACCACTCACCCAAGAAGGAAGTTCAACAAAACAGAGGCAACAGAAGAACAATTATATATTTAATTAACCATTGACACTTTACTATGCGCGTTCAAAACCCTGAGTTATTTTTTTTAAATAAAGTGTGGAATAATAATTAATCGAAGATTTAAAAAAATGATAACTGAAGCTTACTTGTCCCAATTAATCTCTGTTTGACCAAGCGATTGTTTGTGCCTTCCCGTCGTATCCATCGAGTGCTAAATCAGAAAGTAAACAACTCAAGAAAATGAAAAGAACACTACTGCCACGAACAGTAAACCATCATCTCCGAAAAGAAGAGAAATATCGTTTGGGCTATCTGAAAATAATTCCGCAAAATGAGAGTGAGGTTTCTTGTGGAGAAATTAAACGGATTGTACTTTATATATTTCAAGGTGGTGATATCATCCGGCTCTGATCATTTTATTAAAACTATGAAAGATAATCGGTATTATATAAAAAAGATGCGGATATTGGCACCTAAAATTTTATAAGTTGACCTCATTGTTTTTTGGACAAAATATATTTAAAAAATTAAAAATAACCCTCTTATAAAATTGATTTAAAAATTAAAAAAAATACATCTTCTTCTTCTTCCCAAAACCTTAAAAACAAAACCTAGTAATGAATGATGATAGTATAAATAAAATGAATGATACAAGTTTTCTCCATAACTTTTCAGTGTTACAATAATCACATTTTGATCATAAATTGGTTTATTAGGGTTCATTGTCGTGGTTGTGTTCGAACTGGTAATGATGAACATAAACAGATTGTCCGAAATTTTTTTTCGAACATATCATAATTTATGTCAAAAAACAGAATGTTCGGACCAAATTTTCGAATATGGATTTCGAACAGTCTATTTTTTTTTGCCTAAAAACAGAGTGTTCTAAAAAAAATTTCGAACATTAGATATTTGTTCTATGAAGATTTTCGAACATTACACATGTGTTCTAAATTTTTTTTTAACATAATACATTTGTTCAAAAAAAATATTCGAACACTGCTTCATTATTCTAGAAACCAGAGTCGAACCATACGTAGTCCAGATTTCTTTTTTTCAAATTCTTTTTTTAGAAACATCAATTTCTATATAAGAGACTTACCCTAAATGTTTGATTGCTTATTATGATCCGTCTTCTTGTTGTTGTTTTTCATAATATTTCGAAAAAAAAACATCTTCATTTTCCTCTTTTTTTTTCTTATCATTCTTCTTCATTTTTTTCCCTTTCTTGACTTCTTGCTTTTTTGCGTTTTCTTTTCTTCATTTTTTTTCTTTATTTTATTTTATAATCTTTTTTGTTTATATTATATATTAGAATGGGGTAATATAGGGAGTTTATGGGGTTGATTTAGTAAAATTTTAATATATTTAAAATATTATTGGGGTGTTATCATCCATGGGGTCAACTCATCAAATTTTGGGGTGCAAATATCCGCTCCCTATAAAAAAAATAATAAATGTTATAATTATAAGTATCAAATAATTATAATATTTTTTGTATTTAAAATAATTAAAAATATGAAATAATAAAAATAGTGGTAAAAATAGTAAAATAATCTTTCATTCTTATTAGGAAGGTAGAATGTAATAATGATTATCACTTGAAACTATAAATGCAATGGATAAAATGTAATAAAAAAAATTCAAATTACGACAGATAGAACATGGCGTAAAGACGTAAAGAGTATTATACTAAGCACCAATACTAAAATATAAATATATTATATAACAACTGCGTTATAATATAATAGATGATATTTAGATGCTAGGTGCGTCATATAATTTGCAAGTGTTGTACATTTTTATAAAGAAAAATTATATTATAATAGATCATGCTAGTTATATGCAGGTGCATCATATAATTTACAAGTGTTTGTACATTTTTATAAATAAAAACTATATTATAATAGATCATACTAGTTATATGCATGTGAATCATATAATTTGCAAGTGTAGTACATTTTTTATAAAGAAGAAACGAGTACTTTTACAGTGAGGTATACTCCATATGATTTATAATATTTGATATATTAGTATTCACAATATTTGCTGTATTAGTACTGCGTACAAGAATTAAAAAATAAAATTATATGATTATACTACTATTACTAAAACATTTTCCTCATTTATTAAGAATGATTATAAATCTGTATGTAAATAAGCAAGGGTATTTTGGAATAATATGTACATAAGTATCTTGAGAGTTTAGAAAAAAAAAAATTGCTAAAACATTATATGTATTATGAATCAGAGTAAGTATTTTACAAGTAAATTGACTTCTTGTTCGTTTTTTTTTTAAACAGTGGAAGTGTACGCGTTATCATATGTAGTAGTGACAAGTAAAGTCGTATTCTAAAAAAGTTATATTTCTACTTTGGGTTTTATTTGGAAAACAAAATAAAGATAATTGATTTGTTAAACTAAAAATAAATAACATAAAACAAACTAATTAAACAAGAAAAATGTAAATGGAAAAATAATGATAAATAGGATTACAAGACAATTGATTCAACTAATAACTTCTCATTTCACAACTAACTTATGTTTATAGTTCGCTATCTTTTAAAATAATCACCCAACTTCATATAGTTTTCTTCTCGTTACTCCTGGAATTGTGCATTAAAAAGCATCGCTGCCTCTCATCATCACAATACATGCAATTCAACTTCTAATAGATTAAAAGATCAATGCTTTCATAAACCTCGCACCCTCTTAGTATACGTCCTGATTTATGCCGAGTATTCGTAAGCCCAATATGTTCTATCCTGTCTCGCTTCAAGATGATATTGCAATATATGTAAAAGCAGTGATCAATTGCTCATTCACTCCAAACAACATACTTGAATAAGATGAGATTAAAAGTATCAAAAAAATATAAAATACTAATTAAGAAGGAATTAAGAAATGATTATTATTAATCTACTCCATATCTCGGAATCAAACGTCTAAATGGGCATAGTGAAAGCCAAACACAAAAATATCTGAATAACACATATTCAAATTAATGTACAAAAGGATTAGGTGCAACCGCTACGAATCGGATGATCCATTTTGACCTTTGTCACCTCTTCTTACGAATGGATGGATGGTCACTACAAGAAAAAGTATATTTAGTTACGAAAATGTTCGTCACTATATGTCTAGGTTTCGTCACAATAACATGATAGTGACGATATTATAAGTCATCACTAGGTTGTGACTATAAATACTGTGACTAAAGGTTTTAGTGATGACTAATGTGATCGCCACTGTAATCATTCTTTTAGTCGCATTAAGTGTTGTCACTAAAACCTAACTCTCTAGTTATATATATTGCTCGTCACTAGAATGTGATGTTTTAGCGACGACCACGTTCTGCCACTAAAATGTAATTAATTTGCCAATCTATTTTTGTCACTAGAATGAATACAATAGTCACAAATATTTCGACGTTATAACCACATATAATGATTGTCACTAGAAACTAATATTCTAGTCACGTGTATGGTCACATGTAATTATTGTCACTAGAACGCAATACCTTTTGTCACATACAATTCAATGGTATAGTTACATACAATTATTTTCACTATAACCCCGTATAATTTGTCACAATTCAATATTATAGTCTCATGTAATTATTAACACTAAACCAAATGTTTTGGTCGCAAAAATAATTTATCACAACAAATAACTATTGGTCGTCACAAATATACTTTCATTAATTCATCAATATATAATTATATATTAGATTCATATTTCTTTTAAATAAATTATTGTCTTGTAAAAAAAAATTGTGACAATTTTGCTAGAAGACCCTTTTGTGACAGAAGTAGTGTCACCTTTTTTTTTTCCTTCCGACTTCCATGCCTTGTAGCAACAAGTGGAGATTTTAAGTAATTCATCAAATGAAATGAAAATAAACAAACATTGTTTCATTAACACAAATGTACCAATGAAAACTAGAAAGAAACTAAAGTGTATTGAACAAATCGAAACAGATGACTAGAAAACTAAAACGAGAGAAGCATCCCGTGAATCATCACTAGGTTTTCGTAGCAAAATCTCAACTTCTTTCAAAGCCTCTCTTCAAACCTGCTAAAAGAAAATAATGAACAAACAATAAGCTTGTGCTTTATTCAAAGTGATAAGATAAATAAATATATAAATAGATTACATTAACTAACATCCATTATAAGAACCATATCCTGAACAAGCAAGTATATATATGGGGATATCTTAATTATAAACAATTTTTTGTCTTTTAGGTGATTAAACATGATGTGGTAGTATACAAGACTCCATTTTCTCAACAACAACAACAAAAAAAAGACAGATAACTACATATGAAATAAATGTAAGGAAGTACTAAGAGTTAGCAATTGCCAGACTAAGAAGAAGAAGCTGCCTTTATGTATTTTGCATGTGCAATAAAAACAAACTAGGTTCTTTTGCAGTGAAGTTTTGTTATCAATCTACTTGTAGTAGAGCATTTGTAGTAGAGCATTTGAGGAGTAAAATTTATTTTCAGCACATAATTTGTATATTTTTTTGTGTTCGATAAATAAATAAATAAACATAAATAAGTGTTTCGTCTTAAAATTAAGCAATACATTTAAGAATAACACAAGAGGGCTAAAATCTTTCCGTAGCCTACTGAACCAATAAGAGGGACCAACTTTAAGAAATAATAGTAGTGATTAATACAGCCACATCCTTTAAAGTACACATGTTGCCTATTGAAGTAATACATGGGAATATTTAACTAAATGAGGAAGAAAAAACACAGATATATTGAAAGTTCCATGGGAGATTTTTGGAATATAAATGAGAATTATTAAGCTAATGTGTATGAAATAGCCTACAAAATGAGGGTAAGCAACTAAGCATATTATTTTCTCTAAGCTTAGGCATTATAAAGATTAATTATAGATTGCACGCCATTGAACAGAAACAATGCATGAGAAACACAATATGATGTCATACTACATTCATTAAGTTACGCCTCAAAACAATATTTTCAAAATCTAGTAGAAGTATATTTATATCATATTTATAGCAAAACAATATTTGCAAAATCTAGTAGATGTATATTAAATATCTAGAACCTTGCATACCTTGAACTCATCACTCTCAAAGTAGTCGATCAACACTTGCCAATTTTCCACAGTTATTCCCTCTGGAGGCTGTTCGAATATTTTCTCATCATCTTTTTGCATGATGATCATGTAGCTTATGTCGAAGACTCCTATATTGGCGATTTAGTTGTTGAAATACTACTTTCTTAATTTCAACGTTCTCTTGAAAATTAAACTTTTGCTACAATATCATTCATATAAAATAGTTAGCATCACACTATAATGAACAATATTTATAAAATAAATATATAGATTTATATTTTCAGTTCTTACTTTCATCGCTAGCCATAGCATCTTCTTACGATCCGTTGGAATTTTCTTCCAGCGAGCATACTGCATGGGTGCATGCTGCTTAAGGATGGCACTGGCCTCAGTTTTAAATTCTGCAGCATTCTCCCCTACTATCCGATTTCGACACGGGTGAATAGTAATGTCTAACTTTCTATTTTGTATCTTCTTTATCTTCTTCCGAACTGAGATACCTTTTGTTATCCCTCTTCCCTTTTTTTGTGTTGTATCTACATCAAAACCATAATAAATATATGACCTRAAAGTTTGGAAGAATTGCTTAAACATAATAAATAATGGATGGGGACTGAGAAATATTCTAAGAAAATAAGAAAAGTTATTAAAAAGATGATTTGATTAACCAATGACGGCATTGTTGATTTGGTCATCATTAGATATTTCTTGAGAATCTTCTTGTATTTGAGTCTGTCTTCTTCCTTGAGTGATGATATCTAAGTCTGGAGCTGAATAAAAAAAATAGGGTTAACAATCAGTCTGTATAATTAAGAAACACATAAACAAGAAAACATGAATGTAATAGCCATATATCTTTTTTTTTTTATCAATGCACGATGCTTATGAACAAGATATGCACATATAAGATAATATAATTTACAAATCAACATGCCAATTATGATTCAAAACTTCACTCATTATATAATTTCAAGAAAAATGAGTATATGTGGTGATGCCTCCTCTTACTACATTGGCATGAAGTATTCGTAGTTCATATAATAATTATCAGAGATCTAAAATAAGTCAATGGGAAACGCTCAAACTTTAGAAAATGTTTGCACTTGACCAAAGACGAGCAACAAAATGAGAAATAAAAATATTTTCATTTCTAATATGATCAACTAGATGCTCTTCATTGACTGGGTGAAAACTTGCCATCGAAATGGACCGATTTCATATGTCCGAATCGGAGTACCCTAGAAACAAGACTATGAACTCACATCCCAAACTATTGTTTTCCCATCATACTCAGCACTCATTTCTATTAGAGGATTGAAGAGGGGGAGGGGATTGGGTCGTAATAGCCACATATCTTCATTTTGCAATATTTAGCATCTGGTAATTATTCACTTTGTGTTTTTTTACTGGAGTTTTCTAAAGATGTTTACTTTTTTTTAATTTAAAAAAAAAAGAATCCCATTCACAATTAGCAGAAGTAATCTCACAATTTGAAACCCTCAACTTCATAGTTAATCTCACAATTAGCAGAAGTAATCTATAAATAACAGACCAAACACATCTTATGTTAACTAGAAAATATATGCATAGTTGCATGTCAATGTAAATTATTAAGATGATTTCATCAATCAAAATCACAATCACCTTTATTGTTTCATCATTAATTAAATTTTCTTGGTCAGGTGCAATAAATAAATTCACTGTTAACATCGAAGTGATACGACAAATCAATAGTAGTAAATTTGATAACATTTACTACCAATACCAACTTTATTATATCAATCAATTCAAGAAAATTATTCATGTGATGAACTGTGTGACAACTGTAGTTAAAGCCCTCACCATCATAAAAATAATTGTGATCATCAACCATGGAACTAACTTAAATGAAACTACAACGGACTGAATCATCAGGTAAAAGCAATTTTTTTTTTAAATCAAAAGAATTTAAATCTGAGATAAATTTTTTAATTAAACTAAAGAGTGAACTATAGAGAAAGGCGTAATTGATGATAGGGCAATTTTATTTCTCCCAACCACAAAGACAAACTATAACCAAATAACCATCACCTCACCCATTTCACTTTAAATTGCACAAAAACAAAAGTAAACTGAACCTGGTACCAGTTATGCCATTATAACACATGACATGCCATAATTATTTATAAAATGTAAAAACAAAAGGAAATATGTTATATAGTAAAGTCATATTATCTATTCCATCAGTAATGCTTATCAACTGAATATATATTGATCACTAAGATGTGATTTGGCCAAACAAAACCCCATATATCATGTTATATGTAAAGGTGCTTGCAAGCATGCCTTGATAGAATGAAGGGGAAACACTTTTAGAAACCCTTATAGTATATGCACTTGGGCTATACAGAAGATGAAACAATAAAATCAAAAGACTTCGAAAATTAAAAAAAAATGAAAATGAAAATAAAAATAAAAACAAAAACTTGAGGTTTGATTCTTTATTACACTTCACCCCCTTCATAAGAAAAGAATTTCAAATAACCCCTTATAGCTACCCCTTACATTTAAGACAGAATCAAACCTCAACGGTTTTATGTAAATTTCAGAAATTTGGAAGGTATCATTTCAAAGAATTTGCCTATCTAACTGTTTGCATTGCGAACCAAAATAGCCATATAATTAAAATGAAGCCATTATGGGGATATARTTGTGCCTTGTGCCTTTTGGACAGAGTTCATGATCAGAGGATCAAAATCCTGTCACTCTGTTTTACTAGTACATTCAAACCTAATAATCAAAGTGAAGTGAAAAATCACAAAACGGATCCATTTTTTTAGCCAGTTATAAGATCTCAAATGAAAAAGAATCAGCCACATATCTAGGGATCATTTATCATTTAATTATAAAATATCCCTAACAATTTAACAACATATACGACTTTTTGACTTAGAAACCATTTCGCAGCCACACTTGAACATTCAAGATTCATATTGTTCATTTCAGAAATTAATATTCTATAATTTCCAAGCCACTGCTTAATTTTACAGCCACAAAAAAAAAAAAAAAAAAAAAAAAAAAACCTAAAACTAAAGAAGGGAAAAATCATTATGTTGAATCAGAAACCACAGTTTGGATCGAATAAAAGTAAAGTCATCCTTCCAATTAAGCTTTCATTAATCACCTTCTCTATTGTTGTGTACAACATTCACTACAATAGAATATTTAATAAAACCCTAATAGAAAGAAAGCCCTTAAATCAATATAAAGCTTCAAACTAACAAACCCATAACCTAATTAACCAGGTCATAATATTATTTATTATGTTTTTCTATACTCTAAACCTAGGGTTTTTTTCTTTTTCTTTTTGAAAATCTATGTGTATATTCAATTTTTTCGTGTCATACAGTAAGATGACAAATATTCTGCATATTAACTCGTACGGTAATACCATCAACATATATTACAATATTTTACGCAAAAAATATTATACGGCCATCTTTACGAGTTTCTCCACACAGCGGTGAATGACTTTAATATATACATGTATTAGAACTCTATCGGAGTTATATGATATTTAGCATCAACAGCTAAAACACGAGAAAATTGTTTAAAAACAGGGGCAAATATCCAGATCACAAATCACATTTGAAAAACAACTAAGGAACAACAAAACATTAAAAAAATATGTTTATTTATAGTGAGAATTGCAAGATGAAGCACTCAATATCCTAATCACTTTCTACATAACATACTCATTACAAAATAAAATTTGTTTCTTACTTGAGTCACAAAGTCCACGTCGTGTTGTAGCCATGGAGATAATAAAAGAGTATAGATAGTATATATGAGAATGATAAATGGGCTCGTGATGAAAAACTAAGGAGAAATTATAAGAGATCGTGCTGAGAGTGGAAACTGATCCCTAAAACACAAATCTTGGCGCCTAATTTTCCTCCCATATTTTCCCTCCGCTTTTTTATAGCTCCACGTTTTCATTTTTTCTCTTTTTGGTTACATTTGTTATTTTTTATCAATTAATAATATTTATTTATTTTTACCAAAACTGCAGCAACTATAATAATATTAATCCCATATATACATGATATTATCTTTTTATGAATTCTACTTAATTTTATGTTTAAGTAAGAATAATTTTTATTATTCTTGTATTATTATTCGTTTATAGTTGTGATGCTCGAACGGATCGGATACTGCAAAAATAAATCTGGTTTTTCCAATAATTGTACTTGAGTCAATGAAATTGGAGAGCTTACCTTCAATTTCAAATCATCCATGTCGATTATGACCCTCGCGCCAGGATTAACCAACACCTCGTGGCAGCCGACAGGATCAAGTTGTAGGGCCTTCGTCATCCATGGCGGAATTACAACCTCTCTTCTTGTTTCTTTTTCTTTCTTTCTTTCTTTTTTTTTTGGGGATAAGAATTTGCATGTCTTCAGAAACTTGCGGTGGATTGGGGTTTTTGTTTCTAAATTTCTTTTCCAGCGCTAATCTGATGAATGGGAATTCTGGGGAAAAGGTATTGCAATTCTGATGAACGGGAATTTGGGGGAAAAGGTCCTGCAAAACTGGTGTGACGATTGAACGGTGTGAGGATTGAACGAGAATCTTGGGGAGAAGGTATTGATTAAACGGAATTTGGGGGGGGGAAATTGGTGTGACGAAATTGAGAAAAAAAAGAAAACACAGTCCCTCAATTGACTGTGACCTTTGCCTTTTTCTTTGCCCATCTACAGCTGGAACAGTCTTCGCCTTTTTATTTGCCCATCTACAGCGGGATGATTACAGCTGGATGATTTCCGATTCAGGAATCGAGGAAAAAGAACAATTGGTTTGAAATTATGGTTAATTACAAAACTAAAAATGAGGTATAGTTTAATTAAAAAATAAAAGAAATCAAATTTCTTAAAATCCAATAATAATAAAAAAAAATTAAAAAAAATTGACAATTTAATCACATGTAATAGGAAAAACTTCCATTTATACATCAATCTATATATATATATTTTTTTCAAAATAAGAATAAAAATATGATTTTTAGTAAATAAATATTTTTTTATTTTCCTTTTCATATATGAAGTAATTTGTATTTCAAATATTGAGTCCAGTTTACTTTTATTTATTCTTCTTCGGTTTTGAACTTGCAAGTATTTATTATTTTATTTAAGTTTAGTGTTACATATTATATATATTGATTTGTAGATATTAATTCAAATATACTAGAAATTATTCCTAATTCAATAATTTTATTTTATTCTCCTAATATAATAATATTTTCCTCTTATTATTATATTACTTAATTATGAAATTAATTAAATAAGTTTTATTTATAATCAAAGTTAAAATAATTTTATTTCTAGAATTTTAAATATTAAATAAGTAAATTACGAGTTATCTGCAATAATATAAGTATGTAACTAAGTATTGGTAATAAATTCAGCTAACCATAAAAATATAAAACTATATAATAATAATTAATAAATATTTATTGGAAATCGGTACAAGAAACAGGGGTTGAGAGTAATAACTTTCGAGTTTTTCTAAGCATGTCGAGTTATTTCCAATAATCGAAGTATGTAACTAAGTTTTAGTAATGGACTCAATTAATCATAATAATATAAAACTATATAATAAGGATTACTAAATATTTATCGGAAACCAGTACAATGGACACGGGTTGAGAGTAATAACTTTTGAATTTTTCAAAGCATGTCGAGTTATATACAATAATCTAAGTATGTAACTAAGTATTAGTAAAGAATAAAACCATAAAAACATAAATCTATATAGTAATAATTAATAAATATTAATTTGGAAACTGGTATAATGCGACACAGGTTGAGAGTAATACATTTTGAATTTATCAAAGTACGTAACTAATAATTATTAACAAATTTAATCTAAGTATTAATGATTTAATAATAATAATAATATATTATTATTATTATTATTATTATTACATGACATCTTTTAAATTTTTATAAGTATATAAAAAAATTATTAACGAATTTAATCTAAATATAAAAATATAAAATAATTTAATATACAATAATTAAGAAATATATTCGACATGTAAAAGGGCACGGGCTGAGAATATCATTTGAATTTTTTATTTTATATTTAAAACTCTATAATTCTCAATATATATGTTATATATATATATATATATATATATATATATATATATATATATATATATATATATATATATATATATATATATATTATAAATCTCGTATAATACATGGGTGTTAAACTAGTTTTTTTATTAAAATAAAATCAGGTAAATCAAGGTAATTAAATGAATATTAAAAGTACTCACTAAAAGTTAAAAKGRAAAAAATCGTTCCAAACTTGAATCCAACCAAAATCTTAAAATCTTGAATGGAAATTCCAKTTAACTTACACAAGATTCTATGAATRTTTTGGGGGGRAAATAGAGGTGGCACCTTGACGTGCGAGGGAGAGATTCAGACGATGCCAACTTTGTCTTTCGCATTGGCTAACAATGTGAATAGAATTGGGTTTGACATCATTTGTCGGTGGTTGATGTGGGTTGTCGATGTTTGTCACTTTTTCTCATTGCACAGGACACYACTTGCCATTTCGCTTTGTATATGTATCGTGTGATCGTTATTGACTCATGAAAATATGCTCCAAGCTTGACCTAATTTTGTGACCCGTCTTGACTACGAAAACTTGAAAATCTTAAAAATAGGGCGATGAAAATTAGACAAAAACGATGCAAAATAGTAAATAACAGAAAAAGGACTAAAACACTTAAAAATGCGGTGAGAGATTAATATAATATAACATAACAAAAACTCTTAAAACTAATCAAACATAACAATTCAAAGAGAAAAAGGCAGTCATTATTTATAGTTAGTTTGTGCTAACATAACAAAAACTCCTAAAACTACGCAAACAAGCTTATTAGATGATAGAAGATATGATCTGTATCCAAATCGTCAACGTAGGAACTAAATAAACAAACACTATGGTAAACTCACAGCTAAAACCCAACATATCCGCTTTTTCCCACCCCTTCCTCTCATTTGGAATAAAAGAAATTGTTGATCCCACAAAACTAGCACACTCCTTCATGTGTCCATAGCAATCCTGCAAATAATTAATAATAAGCAAACAAGAAGCAGCCATTAGAATTTTATTGCACATTAAAAATAGAGAAACAAGACAAAAGCTTGACTAAAGAACCAAATCTGCAGTAGCGCCCTCAACACTTACAGTTTCATTATTTATGACAGTACTTCATTGGAAATATTTCTAAAAAAAAAACACTCAAGCAATCCTTGTTGGTAGAAACCATAGTTCACAACCAGAAAAAACATATCGACGCTGCTTTGAAATTGACAAATCATGAAAATCTCACCAAACATATTCGAACTCTCAAGTTATGCAAAAGATGAAATAAAGCTAGTTGAAAAAAATACAAAAATCTCATCCAAGAACATCGCTAACATACAAWTCACAAACCACCCATACATGAGAGAATCAGATGAAATAAATACAATTTAAACCCTTAAATTATTATTAAAAACTTTTTTATTTTAATTTTTTTGTTAACCGAGCTTTAAATAATACGAAAAAACAAACATAAAATCATATTATAAATATAAGAAAATGTCAAGTCAATTTTTAAATTTGTTTTCCAATAAATGTTAGTTTTCATGTTTAGTTTAAAATATTAAGGGATAACTAATTTTAGCATGAGGGTGTCGTTTGCCCCCCCCCCCCCCCCCGCCCTTTTTTTTTTTTTCTTTTTTACAAAATTGAATTTATACAAGAAATAAAAAAAAATAAATAAAAAGATAGAAGCTGAACATTGAACTATTTTTTGATTTTTTGTGTAAACTGAACTTTATAAAACATGAAATTAAATTGAAAAGATAAATCCTGACCACAAAACAATTTTGAGTTTCATGTAAAAATGAACAATAATGATATTAAAAATAAAAATAAATTGTCCTCCAAAACAAATGATTGCAATATTTCTTTTGACAAAAACTAGTGATAAAAAATATTATTAGTTACGCTCAATTATAAGTGACATCTAGAATTTCCAAAAAATAAATATTTTGTTTTAGTTATGAATGAAATGTTGTCACTATATTAAGGAGTAATAGTGACAACTATATTTCCCGTCAATCAAAAATTTAGTGACAAAATTTATTGAATTTTGTGATGAATGTAAATATTGTCACTATATTAAACTCATTATTGACAACCCATTTTTTTGCCACTTGATATTACCAACCATTAGTGATAAATTTATATGTCGTCACTATATTAAGAGTAACAGTGACAACATTTAGTGATGAAAACAAAATTGTCACCATGATTCCACAATTTCAACCACTAGCGTTATTGAAAAATATTGTCACAATAAGCCTACATTTAGCGACGATATTCTTATTATCACTATAGTTTTCGTAACTAAATATACTTTTTCTTGTAGTGGGTGTTCCTCTCCTTCTTGTGCTCTTAGGTCTCCTTTCTCCATTGAATATTGTATCATATGTAATAATATGAGTCCAGGACGTTCACGGGGGATTTATAATTTACAAAACCAATTTTTTAAACCTAACCCGTCTTTTAATTAAAACTGCCACTTGCACGATCAAAAGGCTCAATCGCCATCGTGCTTTGCAATCGTGCCTGCCTACTTCTTTTAATTCTGCATAATACAGGACCCCGACTCGATCATAATGATTGTGCGCCTGGTCGTGCGTCTTTTCTAGCCCTTTCGCTATTTGTTAGGATCGATCGTGGAGCACGGTCACTGGTCGTGCTCACTTGGGCATCCGATTGTTCCTCTAGCAATTTTCATCAATTTTCTTCTGTTTAGACCCCATATCATCTCTAACTTGTCTTTGTGCATTCCTTGGTCGTATGGTTTGGGTCAGTTTTCATACTTGCTCCAAAATACCTCAAAATCGACGATTTACTATGCAAAAACAACCAAAGCATAATATCATCCAAGAAACGTGAAGCGACACATGTTCAGCACGATAGATACACAAATAACCCATAAAGTTCTCTAAAATTGACCCTAAAATATATGTAAAATCGCATGCGGACACGTCTCACTGTATATGTGGGGTTTTCTACGGACAACTGATATTTACTATATATACATACATGGGGACATGGTAGTAGCTATCGAAACCAACAATAATAAATACTTGCTCGTTAATAAAATTTGCAGTAGCAATGAGCAAGATGTAATTGACATCGATTGGTTTAGACAACACTTCGATGTAACTCTCACAATATAAATGATAGAGATAAATAAAATTGGGGTTTTGAGATTTCAATTCAACAAAATAAAACAAGCAATGATAAAATAAAATCGATATGAATTAAGGTGGTGATATGTCCAATAAAAAGGAGAAATCTCAAAAAAGTTTCACGAATTCGATCATCAATGCAAATAAGTATTCTTCAATTTTCAATCAAACAAGTTATGGTCATTGGCACGAACTAAAAACCTATCCATTCGTACTTGTTCAATAATTAGGATACGATCTCTAATCATTTCTCAAGACAATAAACAACCTAAAATACGATCGTTGGATTTAATCTATCAACAACATTAAGTTCTATAAGGACTCCCAATTCAATCCAACAAACGCAAATGTAGGTTCACTTAGACTTGATTATATATATCCATAGCGTAAATTGATAACCATCTTTGTAATCAACTAAACTATTTTCTACAAATATTGGAACAATTATACAATTATAGATTTAACGTCCCAAAATAACAATATATTATTTCGGCAGTTGAATAAATGACCCCTTTTGAATCAATTAATCAAAACAATAACTAGAAATCAAGCATAGAAGATACATAAATGAGAAGTGAAAGAACAAAAAAATTCGATTAGATCTCACAAAAACATAGAACCAAGTCTTCAATTATCATTTGGTCGGAAAAATGGGATTAGCAACTCATTTGCATAGTTGTCTTTTGCAAGATATTCATGAAAACCCGAAGACTAGAAACTGAGAATGTCATTTTGCATAGAAGAGAAGTGAGAGATAAAGTCTCTTAAAAAAACTTCTAAAAACTATTCAACTATAAGTCTAATTCATAATAGTAGAAAATATAATAATAGTTAATGGCTCCAATTGGGGCTCTTCAAAGAAGCCTTGGAGAGCCAGAATTTGCTTTCTAATTAAAAATGGGCGCCTATTTGGAGAAATAATGCAGGTAACAGGACGTCCCCACGCCTTATGCTGGAAGCTCTCGCACAGAGCCCTGCTTGACAGAGCGTGCCCACGCCTTATCAAAATATGTCTTCTGGTTAATTTTGCAAACTCAAAATCATAGAAACATCATTTGCGTCAATCCCTCTAGTTTTCTCTAATATAATAAAATTAATCAAATTCCATAATTTAAGTGCAATGAAGCAGGGAAAATAGGGAGAAATATGACAATATATAAGTCTTATGTTCAATCTACCAAAACATCCCATACTTAAACAATACTTGTCATCATGCATCAAGTCAAATTTATTTTCTCACCAAACCACCATCATTTACTCTCTTTGCAAATTGAAAATACTTTTCACACAATCATAACAAAGAGAACAAGTTAAAAATCAAAAGGAATATTTACAAATCAACTAATAATTACCTCAAAAACCATCTTGACGCACAATACATAAATCCACAAAATTCTCACGAGGTTCACTCATTACACTCAAGTGCACAGGGTATATATATTATTGAACTCTCGTGTCAATACATTGAAGACCTTTACCATAAGCTTGAAGACATATCACACCATTTTCATGAAATAAGTGGAAATTGTGTCCAATGAACTTCCCAAAATATCAAATTGTGTAAATAACCTTTGACTCAAAAATGCATATAAAACTTGATACATAATTATAAAAGAAACACAATGACAAATATACCCACATATATTACATCATTAGTTTTGATGAAAATTCCCACCACACTCCTTCCATTTTTCACATAAAATAACACGCTGCTTGCCGCTTGAAGTTGATAAGATAATACAAGAGTTAAGAAGCAAAGTAATTCATTCTTGAAGATCCTTGCTCAAAGCAGACCCAACTATTTAGCTAAACTCTATTTCTTTACTCAATTCTGTCGTTTGTTTCAAAATCTTTCGTTAAAGTTATTGAAAGTGAAACATTGATTCATGAGCTTAATTTTAACAGCGCAAGTTTATGTTATCGGAAAAGGGTTTTGAGGGTTTTTTATTTCTTGGTCGAAATTTCGATTTTAAGACCAGATTTGTTTAATGAATAGTTTAGGTGTGTTAACCAATTCTGCAAATTAGTTCAATATCTTTTATCATATTGAATGTTGATATGAAAGTGTAATGTCATTAGCGATAAAAAAATGAACCTTCTTTCGTTCGAAAAATTAAAATGAACTTAAAAATGAATTTGCTTTCATTTTTAGAATATTTTTGAGTTTCAATTGTAATTGAAATAAATGATACTTTATAATGTTCTCTCAAATTGAATAATTAAATTCCGACAATACTAACTAAAAATTAAATTATATCTGGGGACCTTGTACAATGATACCTCGAATCATATTGATGTGATAAATTTTTAAGTTGTTAGTATTGTGCGACAGCTATATACAATGTGAAATTAGTTGTACTGGTCACATACACACCATTTAATTATTATAGATTCTTTGAAAAAAGCAGAAATCAATGTGACCGCAGTAATGTCGGCTTGGTTCTATGCTTGAGTTCATGATTTAGAACATAATTTATAATTGTAGTGTTATTAGCTATTGTGCAGTTATGGTTTGTTAGCCAATTCTCTTGTCATCTCCCAATGAGTTTTGAATTTGAAAAGATTCATAATTCTTGTCTTGAGATTTCCACATGAGAGTAGGGCTTGGTCTTAGGTTTCTTGAATGTATTGTGGCTGGTATATTTGGGTTTCGTCTTTTTCTTTGTGATATAAATCTGCAAAGTTTATCTTTTGTCTTGCTAAGCTGTGCAAAATATTAGAAAAGATGAACTATAAAAAAGAGCATGAAGCAACTTGTGATTTCAAGTACCAAACAAATAACGATACATGTTTCGTTATCTTGGAACCACAAGAAAACGACTGAACATGTTTGATGTCTTTTTTTTCTTTTTTATACCTATTGTTTAATCTTAACTTGGTTCTAACTAATGTTCCTTACAATTTTTTATTTTATTTTATTTTTTGTAGGGCCAAATGGAGTATGCTTTCGATATATGTGGCACATTTCAAGCAACTGTGAGCAATAGATGTCAAATCAATATTGTCGGCCATGTGTTTGAGAAATTAGATGGTACACATAATGAATTATTTCGGAAATCTTGCTTTGGACAACTATTGATGATCGAGAAGAAGATAAAATTGGCATCAAAAATGATCCACCAGCTTCTTCGTAGGACAGTAAGATCATCGGAGAGTAGAGGGGTATGGTTCAAAATAAACAACAAGCCGACGAGGTTTAGTTTACAATAGTTTAGTCTAGTGACCTATTTGAAGGTTGTCGATGAAGTAGGTGAGTTTAGAATATTTAAGTAGAAGAACTCTCTTCTAAATAGATTTAAGAACAAGAAAGGACAGAAAACTCGAGGAGATAAATCTCAAGGAAAGATAACTCAAGGTGACCTTCTCGCAGAATTTGATAAGGTTGATACAGATCTGGAAATAAAACACAAGTCAGGGTTTCTTACAGTATTGCAATATGTTATTTTAGCTGTGGAATTTGAGACGGATGTCGATGAAAGGTGGTTTTACCTTGTTTAAGATTTAGAGATATTCAATGACTATCCATTGGGAAATTTGTCTTATAAGCTGATTCGTACATATTTGTGTATAATTTTCGTTTGTTTTTGTATCTTGTTTAGTATGTTGTAGTGGGTTTTAGGTCATGTTATCTCTTGTTTTTCTTTCTTTTAGCTTTTATGTGTCGACTTTTATTCATTGTAGTACTCTTCCTCACATTTTTTAAATATTTATTCTAATTTAGTTTTCTTGTCTTTTTAGTCATCCGAGCGAAGCCAAGCACGTCTCCAAGAGTTACGACCAGTTCGAATCGATGAAAACTTGACAAGAGTTCGCAAAACATGCCTGTTGGTCGACCTGAAATTGACGCATCATCGACGCACATCTCTCTCCCATGTCGAAAGCCTGAGTCAATTGACCTGCTGAGAAATACTGCTACTATCGATCGATGTGCGCTTGCCGCCGCTTTGACAACCTAAGTCGATCGACCAGCCGAGAACTTCATCGTCAATCAATAAATGCAAGTCGGTGGTCGATCGATGGTCATCATTTCCAGATAAAATTATCACGGTGTCCTCCTCGACTCACACTATTTAAGAGACATCACTTCCCAGCTGCGAGTGGATCTGCAGACTTACATATTTCTAACCTAGGAAACTCATGTTCAAACTCTTGATTTGTCCCTTATTTCTCATTTGATAATTTACCTTCCGTTATTGATTTTAAGACTACGGTAACTTGGATATTAAGAAACTAGCTCGTTGGGAGCTCATTAGTCTCTTTCGGTGATTAGGGTTTGAAGAATTTGTTTGGGTAATTTTGGTATTCAATTTCTAGCATTTTTCTTGTGGATTTTTAATATTTGTTTTAAAGATGTTGGTTGCTAGCATATGGATTTTCATTTAATTTTTGGGTTTGGGATTGAATCTGTTAATGTAACGTGATTGAATTCCATTATTATTTTTATAATTTCTAATCAAGATTGTTATTCTTTTGGTGTTTAGAATTTAGACAATTTTATGATTCCTTTTTGGCTTTGATTTGATTATCGAACACCTTCAGTTGCCTACATGCTTAATTCTTGTTTTTTATTGTGTCAAATTTGTATGCTTGTAAGATTTATTATGATTCGTGTTGATTTGTCAATAGGTTGTTGCGTTTAAATCAAAGTCATGTTAGTTATTTTATTCTTGTTCTCTAAAAAAAAGACAAACCACAACACTCATTGATCGTGTATTTAGTTAAATTGTGTTAAAATGAGAGATTCGACTTACAACCGTTCCATTCTCTTGCGGATGAACTTTTCTGTGATAAAAAAAAGTAAGTGCAAAAAGTTCGATTCAAAATTTGGCGCCGTTGCCGGGGAATGTCAAAGGTTTTCAAATGTTCATTCGTATGTGATTAGTTAGTTTTGTATAATTTTATTTTACTTATGCGTGATTGTTTTTTTGAGTGTATGCAAGGACGACGAGTACTTGGTGGAGAGCTTGTCCCTTTCATAGATAACATCAATAGAGTCAATCGTACTAAAACTGCACCCGAAGGAGTTGAAGGCGATATTCCTCGACAGGAATCGATACACGAGCCACCGATGGCTCTTCCTAACGCAAGTCCAAACATACCGGAAGATCAAAATGAGCAAAATGGTATTCCACCTTCGTACATTAATCCGAACTTGAATCACAATCATCCCAATACATGAGTGCCTTACGTTAATCAAGTTCCACGAGCACCTCACCTACCTCACCAACATGTTCATGAGCCATAGCAATTGTACTATCAACAAGCCCAACAAGAAGCCTGGGGACCTTACATGCAGCCTAATGGGCATTACCAACATCAAGAGCCCCGATCGACTTGTATGCGAGAGTATGCTCAGCCCATGATCGTCCTGTCCAATTCATGCATTCATTTGGGCCCCGTGGCCTGAGATTATGAGCTCAAGGCGATCTTCAATGAATTGCCTTCTTTCTACGAGCTTCGGAAAGAAGATCCTCTCAATTACATTCGAGAGTTTTATGCCGTCATCCAAATATCCCCCCTTAAAGGCCTAAATGAAGATCAAATCAAGATGCGGTGTTTTCCCTATACCTTGAATGATCGAGCCAATACTTGGTTCATGTCATTAGATCCTGATTCTCTCATAAATCGGGACATGGTGTACGATCGATTCATCATCAAGTATTGATCTAATCAAATGACGGCTCAAATTCGGATGAAGGTTACCTCGTTTAGTCAAACGGATGAAGAACCATTCCATGAGGCTTAGGATCATTTTAAGGGACTTCTTATGAAATGGCCACATCATCACTACCCACTCGAGCTAGTAAACCAATTTTTCTAGGATGGGCTTGTTCTCACTTTCCAATATATGGTTGACAATGCCGCCGGAGGGGGTATCGGGTCTCGAACAACTCAAGAAATGTACGACATCTTTGAGTCAATAAGCTACAACTCCCAACAAAAGAGTGCCCGCTCGAAGATGATTTCCATTCACGAAGTGGGGATTTCTCATACCTCTCATGACAAAACGAAGAGAATTGCCGAGTTGACGAGGTAAGTGGCCTCCTTGCAAGTTCAAAATACACTTCTCTCTCAAATCGTACCCAAATCACCAATGCCTACCGAGACGTGAGGAATTTGTGGAGTGTATGGACATGGAGCCAATATTTTCCAAGCCATGTTTGAATCGACCGAGGAGATTGAATAGCAAGTCCAAGTTATTCAAGGATACTAGGCGAATTAAGCCGGGCAGGGGTATCAAAATTGCTACCCACGTAATAATGACCCGTACTCGCAAAAATAAAATCCAGGTTAGAGGTATCACCCAAACTTCTCTTGGTCGAACAATCCCAATGGGGGGGAACACAACAACAAAAAAATAGCAGTTTTTCGAGGGATTTTTCCCTCGGTTTTGAGGTAAAACCCCTCGGTTTTGTGAAAAACTGAGGAAAATATTCCCTCGAAAAAAACCCTCCTCGGTAAAATTTTCCGAGGGATAATTTCCCTCGGAAAATTTTATCGAGGGAAAAACTGAGGGTCCGTACCCGCGGTAAAATCCTTAGTACAACCCTCGTAAAAACCAAGGGAAAATTGAGGGCTGGTCGCCCTCGGAAAACCGAGGGAAATTTTTCCCTCGTTACGTTCCCACGGAAGACTGAGGGGAACATTCCCTCGGAAAAACCAAGGGACATATATTCCCTCGTAAACCGAGGGCATAATATTCCCTCGGTATTTTGATTTTCCGAGGGATTTACGAGGGTATTCCCCCTCGGTTATTTATTTATTTTTTTAAATAATTTTTAAATTTTAATTTTAGAACGCGTAGTTATCGATCGACACCCGACTCTCGTAGTTCTGGGACGCCGAGCCGAACCCCTCCCTGCCCCATTCGTAAATTCTTGGGCTTTGTTTCCATTTTTTACTAATTTTTCTATTTTTTTGAGTTCTTTTCCATTTTTCATTTAAAATCAAAAAAAATTAGAAAACGCGCACTAAACGATCGAAGCCCGACCCTCGTGGTTCCACGACGCTGAGACGCACCCTCCCCGCCCCGTTCATAAATTCTTGGGTTTTTTTTTTCTATTTTTTACTAATTTTTTTAGTTTTTTGAGTTTTTTTATCATTTTTTATTTAAAATCGAAAAAAATAGAAAACAAGTACTAAACGATCGACGCCCGAACCTCGTGGTTCCACGACACCGAGACTCACCCCTCACCCCCTCAGCAAAATCACGATGCTTCGTCGCTTCGCGTTTCCAACCGAAGGAGTTGATCGATCGATCGATCGATCGTATCTTGTTGTTGGTCGAATTACACGACACGTGTGGATACGCACATGCTCGTTGATATTTCTCGATCGAAATTGGGTCAAATCACCTCCACGTGCCTAAGATGATAGGATTTATTTCATTTTTACGGTTTTTCTATTTTTTTAAATTTTTTGAAATAATTGAAAAAATCGAGGGCTTCACCTGTCCCTTGGTTTGATTGCGAGGGAAAACACATCCCTCAGTTTTTGTAATTTTTCAAAAATAATAATAATAAAATTCCGAGGATAATTTCTTTCCCCTTGGTTTTTCCGAGGAGTATTTTCCCTCGGAAATCCTACGTTAATTATAGCGGCAAATATTGGCGCCGTATTTCTGAGGGGAAAATCGAGGGAAGATATTCCCCTCGGAAAAAACCGAGGAATATTATAGTCCCTCAGTTTTTCCCTCAAAAAATACCAAGGGGAACACTTCCCTCAGTTTTTCCCTCGGAAAACTGCTATTTTATTTGTAGTGGAACTGCACGTTAAATTCTTGGCAGTAAAGCAATTTCGCCCCCCAACAACCATATCAGTAACAACAAAGGGGGCAAGAATCCTTCCAAACTCGGACACCTTTCCAACCAGCGTCACAAGCCCCTGTTCCACCTTCTCTCGATGAAACATTGCGTACACTTACACAATTTATGCAATGCTCCAAGAAGAGAATGGATAGTCTTGAAATTACCATCAGCCAACTCACTGGGCAAATAGGAAAAAGTGAGCCTGTAAAATTACCGAGCCAGCCATCACAAACACAATCCATCACCGTGCTTAGGAATGGTCGGGTTATGGACAACAAAGTTTCTTTACCTGAAGAAGATTTTATGCCGCTGCCCATTTAAAATGATAGCATAACAATGACGTTACCCCACCACCGATAAATGTTGAGAAGGAAGTCGAACCTTCATGAGTTCTTCACAAAGCATCCAACCTGTATCGGCCTCCTATTCCATTTTCGAGCCGCCTTAAACCAAAAAAGCAAGATAAGCAATTCCTAAAACTTTACAATATGCTTTCTAAAGTGAATGTTAATCTTCCTTTACTTGATTTTATAAGGGACGTTCCTGCAGACATAAAGTTTTTCAAAGTTCTTGCTTAAAAAAAAAAGACATTTTAGTGACAATGAAAACTTTGTTTTTTAAATGCGACGAGTGTTATCTTTCGTAATCCCCTTCCCCCTAAGGAGAGTTACCCCGAGAGTTTTTGCATAAAAATCACGTTGGGAAATGGAAAAGAAACTCAGGGTATGCTCAACCTTGGGGCGGGGATAAATCTAATGCCATTCTCTATCTATGAGCAGTTTGATTTTGGTGACCTTAAACCGATGAAGATGAGGCTCCAGTTGATAGACCGCTCCATACAATATCCCAAGGGAATTGTTGAATATGTCTTCGTGCAAGTCGGTAGACTCGTCGTGCCCATCGATTTTGTTATATTAGATGTCGAGGAAGTGCGGGACAATAGTCGAGAACACACTATTCTATTGTGTCGACCCTTCATGGACACAACCAATACATTGATTGATGTAAAAAAGGCAGCATGGCCATGTCCGTTTTAGATGAAACGGTCACCCTATCCACTCATGACTTTCAAGAAACACCCTCCTCGTCTATGAACATTGAATATCCATTCATTGATCCCATCACTCCACTAGTACAAGAGAAGCTTGAAGAAGAATCCGTTATTCATGATTTTCTTAATCAAGATGATATGTAATGGCTCACCGAGAATGACGATTGGTTAGAGCCTAAAATGGAGGGGGTGATTGATCTTTGTGAGATAGGAGGCGAGAAACCCGATATTGAACCTAAAGCGGAACTCAAGCCACTCCCGAGTCACGTCAAGTATGTGTTCCTTGAAGAAGGTGAAAAGAAGCCCGACATCATTTTTGCCGAATTAACGAGTGAAGAAGAGAGAGCATTGATTGACGTGCTTAAGAGATTTCAAAATAGGATCAACACTACCCATCAAGACCTAATCTAGTTCTTCGATCGGGTTAACATGTGTTGTCTTCCACTTTAAGTTTATTTTCCTTGGATCGAGTTTATGTTCCTCACACATTCACTCTTTTCTGGGGCGACACCTTATATCTCTGTTCAACATATTTCCCTCAACTGTGGCTTCTCGATCATTCTCCATCGGCTCCATCATGTTCATCTTTCTAAGCCTAATCGACATGTCTCATTCACGGTCTGCCCTTTGTTCACCATGATGTACGCCCTGTTAGAATAAGGTGACCAACAAGCCAACTTGTGGCTGTGGTCTGACCATTCTCTTGTAATACAATCAGTTTTTATTCGTAATAATATCTTTTATACATATTGGCATTCCATATCTTTTATCCCATGCTAGTTGCATAGGTATGGTCCTGATGAAGTTACTTTATTACGGTGGATTGGTCTAGCAGACAAGGCGGTCCGGCGACTCCGAAATTAGATCACACACCGTATAAACTGATGTGCTCTCGACGAGGGCACTAGACACGACGAGAGATCGAAAACGACGAAGAAAAACGAGAGGGTCGGCTGGGGGGGGTGGCTAGGGTTTTGCCGAAAAACGTTTTTCGTCTGTCCGGTTCTTGTAAAGAAGAAGGCGTCTGAGAGGTTTTTAAAAGACGTCCCCTTTTTCGTTTTGTTTTGTTGTGAGAGTTGAACCATTCAACCTCCTCCTTTTTAAAATAAAAAACGTCCGCCTCATTCTTCCTTTTATTTATTTTTTTTTTTTTTTAAGAAGGCCCAAAAACCGGATGGGCTATAATTAAAAGAAGTTTGGCCCAATACTAAAACAAAACAAACCTTTTAATCAAACAAACCGGCCCATTAAGTTTAAAAGGTTTATTGGGTCGACCCAATTTTAAAACTAAAAACCCATTAGAATTAAATCATTTCTCACAAACGATAATTTCGAAAAATATAACAATTATATTTTCGCGTCCAAAATATTTTTCTCGTATTTTTCTCAATTCATAATCACAATTATGAAATTTAGATTCAATCATATTGACATCTAATTATGC
>BMAC01000012.1:1850549-1921158 GCA_014905375.1 Phtheirospermum japonicum
CCGATGAGACGCGGTCCACATACACTAAGTAGTAGTCTTAACGGGAAAGGCCTGTATCCCTCATTATGACGTAACCTATGACTAGGAACAAGTTCGATGAGTTACATTACTTGCTGGATTATCTCACGGTCTGCTCGTCTCGCCGGAGTTAAGCCGTGAGACCCGCCTGTCACGTCGGGGTTGCCGTCTGACAGCCGCTCCGTCGCAGCCCAGCAATCAGCCGCAGCTGTTGCGCCTCGCCGGACGCCACCCCGAAAGTCAGCCTCGTCGTCTCCTCCACACGAACGCTTCCACCATCGTCGACGGGGCTTCTCCGGTTGTCTTCTGTCTCGTCGAAGTTGCTGTTGTAGTTCCGAACTTCGCAGCCGGCCCCGCGCCGGAGTTTGCCAGCGTCTTGCCGAAGGAGACAAGCTGTTTCCCCGTAGTGCCGCTGCCGTGTGCCGCACGCTGCCGCCTCTTCGTCGCCGAGCTGCTGCCGTCTCGTCGCCGGGACTCCTTGCCGCAGCCGACCTCCTTCCGAACGCTGCATTCGCCGTGAGTGAGGTAACAACAGGCGCATCTTTACATATATATGATATATGTTTGTGAGATGTGTAAATGTATATATATAGTGCTGTATATTATATATGTGTGTATGCAGTGCTTGATATATATATTTATATGAATGTGTTAAGTGTAAATGCGTGTTTTATTTATATATATAATACATGTGCTGTGATGTGTGTTAAATTCATACATGTGTGTGCAGTGTTTGTATTACTGTATAAGTGTGTGATAAGAATTACATACGCATGCTGTGTGATATGCATGTGTTTTGTAATGTTATTGCATGCATGGTGTATTAAAGTGTTTATATGCATTTGTAGATTAATTAGTTAATATAATATTAATGCATGCTGTTTTTCAATTATTATATATATATATATATATATATATATATATATAATATAATTAAATATATGATTAATATATTAAAAAATATATATAATTGTTATATATAAGTTTAATATATTAATATATAAATATATAATTGTTATATATTTATAATTTAATAGAAACTTTCATGCTCGTTCGATTTTTCGAAAATCGAATTGTTTCTTTTATTAAAAGCAATTAAAACATTGTTTCAATTAATTGATTATAAAATTGGACCGTCGTCAATTGAATTCGATTCAATTAATTTAAATTTTAAAAATTTTTGTTTTCCGCTGCGCGACGGTACCCTCGATTCCCAACACGCCCTCCCCATTTTTGTTTGGGAACTTGATACAACAATGATAAATGGACAATACGCTCTTAAGTTTATACATCATTGACCTCCCATTCAGGGCATTGTACTCGATGTGAGTGTCTATGATCATGAATGTGGTGATGTTGGTCTCGGTGATGGCGTTGTGCCAAACTACAATGATAAGTCCACTTCTACTGGCGTCATCTCATTGTCACCTTCAACTATTCATACTATGTCTTTTTAAGGCTAGATATTTTATGTGGCACCTTCATACTTTTCAGCTCATGTAGACAGATCAAACTGACATAGGCCCCCTGAGTTAATTAGGACTTGGTTCACTAGGATACCTAAGAACTTAATGATATTGATTACCGCTTTAGATTATGGGTGGACGAGTTTTGCAACATCAAACTCATGAAAAGAGAAAGCCCCCCTTATAATAATCGTGCTTTGTTAGGCAAATGACATGAAAGATATTCGAACTTGGAACTATTTCTTATTAATATGCAGTCATCACTTCCCTCAGTAAATCTTTCACTTTTTATCATGACCAATCTTCCTCTAGTCGACTAGTGTTGATTAGAGTCAGAGTTTCCATTGGGGCTCCAACTAGTGGTGGCGGTGAAAGCTGATTGTTCAACCTTCGTTCTTATTAACCTCGGTTAATTTTTGAAAATCACTATAGGTTCTAATCATCACAAACCTTTATTAGTGCCAAGACCATGTTGTGGCACCCCTTCATCTTGTGCCCTATTGATCTATGGTATTCATAAAACCTCTTCCCATCAAGCAAGTGGGGGTCTTTCTTAATTGTTCTGGCCAGGGGGGGTAATATATCTAAACCTTTAATAAGTTTAAAAACAATGGCAGACCCAAAAGAGCAAAACGCATTGAACTAAGCTAGGAGATCAATGTTCTTATCCTATAGGAGCTTCTTGGTCATTATAGTCGACCTGACATTTTTCACCTTGTCGAGCTTAAGTTTTATAGCCATGTGGGAATGTGATGATTAGGGCTACCATGTTCAATTGGCGGCTATTTAAGGACTTGCATTGATTAAGAATTTTGAAAACTTTAGGAGCATTTTTATTTATTGCACATTTAAAAAAGAATAAAATTTCTAAAAGTCCAACTCGCGCTGATATTAGAAACACATCATCCAAGTAAGGTTGAGTATCTATCACGTGTTACATATACTAGGTGATGTATCCAAAATAGTTAGACCACCAAGAATTGGGCCGATGTCTTGTCCGACCCCCTATGCAGCTCGACTTTAGTTAGTCCAACCTACAAAACAAGCACTGGGGCGCTCCTAGTGTTGACACTCTGATGCTCAAGTTAGAATGTTAAATCAATCGATAAATGCTTGAAAGTATGCAAAAGAGATTGTGTTTGGAATAAGGTCCTAAATCCATATTTATAAGAAGTTGAGAACTAAATCACCAAGTAAGGAATCTCTTTCTTGGAAGAAAACTAGGTATTCTCATACTAAAAGACGATATATTTCCTTTAGGACACTTTTCCAATGTTTTAATCATAAACCCTAATAGCTGTTGGACCTTAAAGGCCCATGATTCATGCATCGACATGTCCATTCATCATGCTAATCTAACCGAGTTGCTGGTAATAAGATCGGTCCCCAGCACACTCTAGGCTAGAGAACGCTAGCTCTGCAAGGTACCCATCCAGTTCAATCGAGTTAAAATTATTTACCAAATCAGGATTCTCCCCTACTCTGCTCGGTTGAGGTACAAGAATGAGTAAAGTCGACTAAGAAGAACTCTCAACCACACACTCAATACATGCCTTATAATTACGAGTTCGTTTTGTCCCTATTCAAGGAATTTGTAATAAGGCAGCCATATTAAGGTTGCAAAAAGGATATCTTTGCTCCCAGAACCAAAATCATGGCTAGATTTAGACCGATAGCTTCAGGGATATTGAATTTTAGAAAGTTACATTACTTATCCAAGCCCTGCGTCTTAATTATAAATAAGATATCTAGGTGTGAGTTCTACACTCTTTATTCTAAACTCAAAAGTCAAGACCCTAACAAGAAGGTTACCATATTCTATATCCTAAAGAACTTAGCAAACAATCAAGTTACCAGTGTCATGGGTACACATCCTTCTAATCTTTCTATTTCCTTTGGTCGCTTTAAAACATTCATTGATGAAACTTACGTACTCTCTCTTTCCTAAATTATCTTTGATACCACGTACTAGATATTTCATAAAATAGTTCTGACTCCCAGAATCAAGCATACTTTGATAAATCATCACTTCCTCATCTACCTCATCTGACCTCTCTTCCGGGGCATTGGGTACCTCTCAAGAACACAACTCATCCCACCCCACCAGTCATGAAGGTGAGCTTGAAAAAAGTAATTCTCAAGACAACCAAGACCTTAATTGGTCTTCAACAAAATAAAAAAACTTTATGACCTCATCCGACTTGGCTGACATACTTGAGCCATAAGATGGATTTGACATTATCTGGACAAACCCATTAGATTTGGTGAATAATCCTCCCGTTCGCCTCACCTCTTACGAAGACCAAGTTCATAGTGGTCTTTGTCTACCCTTTCATTCCTTCTTTTCCGCCACCAGCAACAAATACCATCTTCCTCTTAGTAAATTCCCTCCAAACTCAATTTGCCTTATGGTAGGGTACTTGATCCTGTGTGGATACTATAAATTGGAACAAGATATAGATTTATTTTATCATTTTTTAGGGCTAAAAGGTTTCGAGAACACCTCATTTTATTTAATTTCTCGCCAAAAGGCCCACTTCTTAGTCAACCTTCCTTCAAATATAAGACACTGGAAGATAAGAAAATTCTTCCTCCGCACTCCGGGAACGATGGCCCTTTTATTCTAAGAGGAAGAAAAAACATCCCTCCAGGACTTAGATAACCACTAGCTTGTCACGCGGGTGACCCGGGTTCGATCCTCGGCAAGGGCGCCAAAAAATTGATCGAAGATTTCTTAGCACTCTAATTTGAAATTGGTTTTGAGAAATCATCTCCGCAATAATACAGAGTCGATTGTAGAGCGGTAAGTTGAATCTCGAGTCGTGTCTCGTGAGGAAGGCTAATCGAAAGCTATTTCACGTCTGATTTCCGTGAAGTAAGATAAAACTAAACTAACTATGCTAAATATAGCGTAATTCACTTTGGTTTGGGGTTTTGAAAGCTAATAAACTAAGACAAGAATTAGAAGTTATTTAAATGAAAATAATGAAAAATGAGGGTTTAGGGTGTTTGGTTTATCTCCACGATCACTCGGTTTTTGCCGAGCACTTAATCCATGATTCGGGGTTGTCAATCCCAAATGTCGATCAAGTATTGGGGTCGTCAATCCTAGTTCTTGGGTTTGTCAATCCCGAGACTCAATAAACTCTGATTAATGGCTCTAAACGAACCTAGACCCTAAACTCATAATTTTTAAACTAGTCGCATCAAATGAAAATTAAAATAATTAAAACTTGAAGATCCGTGAAACTTGAACACAATAACATCATTTTAAAGTTTGAAATAAACTAAGGAGGGAAAAGTGCTTTGAAATCTACAAGCATAAGACAACAACAAACAATGAATCTAGACATGATTTCTAATGAAAATTAAGAAATTTCCTAATTTGGCAAAAAACTTGAACAACTCATAAGAGCTTCAATGGGGTTTTGCCAAAAATAGTAAATGATGAATATGAAGAACATGAAATGACGAACAAACTCAACAACATAAGAAAAGTTTTAGACATTTGAATCATTAATCTACAACAATAATTAAAGAAAACAACAACAACTAACAACTACAAAGCAAGAAATCAAGAGGAATGAATATCATTACCAAACCAAAAGATGCAAGAACCAAATCTCCAAGAAGTGTCAAGTCTTGAAGAATATCCACACCAAATTACACTATAATTAGATTGATGATTGAAACTAAACAAAAAATCTAAATCTAAGAAAATGGAAAATTGGGTTTTGAAGAGATGGGGACTTTGTCGAGGTCCCCAACTAGCCAAACTGGGGATTTTTTGGGTGGATAATGGGTGGGAAGCATGTATAGGTCGATCAAGGGCAAAACGGTCTTTTTTCTCGCCAAAATCACACAACCTTAGCATTGCATTTGATCGACTGCTTAGCTGCAGCATTCCGGAACCCTCAGTTAATCAGTCAATCAATTTTCGTGGTCGATAGGCAGAGAAATACACGGAATCAGCCATCGGTGTCTTCATATGAAGTTTTGACCTTCCTATTGTATTTCATTGGAGTTTTATTTGTGTCGATTAGAATTTTCTTCCGAGAGTTATTGGCTCCGCCCCAAAACCTGCTACAAGCGAGGCCATGGCACACTGTCTCCACTTAAAGCTGCTTTTTACCATTCTCAACCTCAGAATTTGAGATCGTTGTAAACACAAAAGTTTTAGATCTTTCTCTAATCTTTCCAATTATATAAGGTAGAGGTAAATGGCACTAGTGGTTTTGTAGTTATGCTTATATTACGACAACTGATATATCCACCGAGCGAATGCATGAGGTGACAATGAATATACCCATATTTCTCATCGTTTTCGGTCGATCCTCGCACCAAAGATATGTCGAGGATTGGAAATGGATTCATCGGGTTCAAATCATCTTCCGGACTCGTCCCGGTCCCACTTTGACCAAAGTTGACCTTCAAAACAAAAACTAATTAATGAACCTAAGGAAATATAAGAAAAACTAATAAAAACAAAGAAAACACAACAAAACCTAAAATGATGCAAAATATGTCAAGTGGACTCCAAACCACATAAATAAAAGCAAATCACGCACAAATGAGCCGCAAAAATATCGTAAAAAACGTACAAAAATGTGTAAATCAGATACTATGAAGTGGAACAAGATGTAGATTTGTTTTATCATTGTTTAAGGCTAAAAGGTTTCGAGAACCCCTCATTTTATTTAATTCCTCGCCAAAAGACCCACTTCTTAGTCAACCTTCCTTCAAATATAAGACACTGGAAGATAAGAAAATTCTTCCTCCGCACTCCAGGAATGATGGCCCTTTTATTCTAAGATGAAGAAAAACCATCCCTCCAGGACTAGAAACCACTAGCTAGTCACTCCGAGATTTTTGGGACACAATTATTTCTGAATATATTGAGCATAAGTTCAACATAATCCCCCTGACCAATTCTCTCAACTATTATCTCATTTCGGTTCAGAATACCACCTCACCCATACATAATCTCGAATGATAATTCAATTTATAAATGCTCTGATCTACATCTCTACGCGTAATACACAACGATTTTCATTTATGTTTTATTTGTTTTTCAAAGACCTTATTACAGAACTTGAGTCAACTCCTTTCGAGGCACCCACTCGGAAGCCTTCCTCGTCCAAGAGGAAAATAGGTGGCCTTAAGGAGGCAATGGCAGCGAAGGCTACAAAGGATGCAAAAGTACTGCATCCTCTTATTCTCCCAAAATTGCTATGTAACAATACTTAAAATATAATGGCGCCTCCCAATACGGAAGTATGTATACATTGGGCATACATTTCATCCCATACAAGGAAAAAAAGAAGGCTCGTGCTGACGAAGGCCCGAGTAATCTGTCCAGGGACTTATCCCTAATGGATACAAATGAGTTCAAAAAGTTCCTTCCTATGTTGTAGTCACTTCTTCCTGACGCCGACAGCCAGAAATAGTATTGGGCTAACCCAACTTCATGATGTGCTATCTTGGCAAGGTAATCATCCTTAGAAAACTTCTACTGTTCATAAGTACATACAAGAAAATCATCTAACCTGCCTTCTTTTCCTTTCTTATAGATGCTCGCCTTTGATGATACTTTCGCTGAGGAAGTAGAGAACACACCTATTGGAAACCAAAGACTGGTTGAATAAAAATGGACCTAATTACTAAGAGAAAAAACACTCTTTGAAGGGCTAAAGAAGATCTCATAGTGTCCAAAGAAAAAGCATCGTCGGCTGATACAACTATTGAAAAGGTACATGACGATCTAAAATAATCAAAGGTCTAATATGTCGAGTTGGTTTCATCGTCGGCAACTAAAAAAGAGGTGACAGGGAGAAGGCATCTTGGAGGGTTAGAGAGCATTCTTGTTGATCAAGGTAGAAAATGACTTTTTAGATTCTTACCGGGAACAACTCCTGGAAAGATATCACAAATCCCATTGCCTTTTTGTAGCGCCTTATCCCTGGTGCCATAGAGTACTTATAGTGGGATGTCAACAAGGCAGACGGGCAAATAACCACTCCAAGCTTCCAAGGTCCAGCCAATAGGGATCCTGCCCACACTGGGCTCCCTTATCATTCAAATTAGAAAGAGAATCCCAACAAAGTAGCTACACTTGAATGGTGGGGGCCCATACTACAAGGCACTATTCGCGAGGTTATTCTAGAGACCTTGTAATAACTGATCCCATTGACGGCTAGTTATTCAAGTAATAGCCAATAAATTGGATGGCATTTTTATGAGTGTATTATTGTTGAGGACCACCCGTAGACCTCGTTGACCTATTTATCTACTATTCTATATAATTATTTGAAAGGCAATTCGATCTTTGAAAGATGAATATATCAACCTTACGTTCGAGATAATCGGTCTCGTTGTCGAGAATGTGATGATCTCTCAGGAGAGGGTGCGCTTAGTGGCGGAAAATCTGAATTTGCAAGAAAGATTGGCCTAGCTCTTGCAGTGAATACAATGATAATTCCAATGCAAGAATCTCTACAAGGTATTATAAAATGTCAAGGTTAGGGTTTGGTAGCTTTCCCCATGCCCTCCGTATTTATCTTCATTTTTGGTTTGATGATAATTATGAATCGAGTAAATGGATTTAGCTTGTGAAGCTTATGAATGCGTAGATGTGCTCCTTTTGTTGTTGATCTCTTCCTAGTTCGATGATAATTGCGATCTCTTACCAATGCATTGGTGCATCAACATCTACCTTTGAATCTCAAATTTACATCTGCTAATATAACCAGCATAATAAGTATAACTAAAATAAATTCATATTCATATATACCTAGTAAATGAAGTTCCTGAAATACTAATATAATCAAACTCAAAGTAGAGACCTGATTTCATATAGTGCATTAAGGTAGCCCACTCTTGTCATAACCAGAGTCTGTGCACTTGCAACGTAAATCATTCCCAGCTTTTTCCACAACTTCAAACGTTGTCATTCCTTCATCAAACACAATTTCAAAAATATCCAGAAAATTAAAAGAAATAAATAAATAAACAAAACACACTAGTTCACTAATTATCTATCAAATCAACCCACCTTCAGAAAAACCTTCATAGTTCGCCTGAACTGTAAACGGGCGCGACCCTCAACTTGTACAATTCTGAGTGTCCAATAATGGATAGAGCTCTGCGGGTTGGGCCTAGCAGCATTGGCTATTAGGTTCCACCTATATAAAAAAGAAACATATATAAAAGGTGGGTGTAGAATATATCTAAAACATATATTTTTTTGGTAAATAAGTTGTAAGTTCTTAAATATAAAAGTCAAACCAAATGAAAAACTAATAAGCATTTAAAGTCTTGTTTAATTAATGTAAAATATTAGGCCAAAATGTAGAATTAGTTCACTAATTTTGGGCAGTTGGGGATTTTAGTCCACCGAATACACGGGTGGCGATTTTAGTTCACTAATTTAAAAAAATCGCACATTTAGTCCATTTCTGACCTGAAATTTGAATTTTGGCCGGAAATTGGATTTTGACCCAATTTTTGGGGATTTGACCGGCCAACATGGGACGGGCGGCGATTTTAGTCCACTAATTTAAAAGAAATCGCACATTTAGTCCATTTCTGACCTGAAATTCGAATTTTGCCCGAAAATTGGATTTTGACCCGATTTTTGGGGATTTTGACCAGCCAACATGTCACATATGTGCTGACTTAATTTTTATTTTAATTATAAAAATTAATAATGCCACGTGGGTATTTATTAAAACAAAAATAATAAAATAAAGTAAAAAAAAACGAAGAAGACTTGGGAGACATCATCTCTGTACTTTTTAAGCTAAAGTTGGCATTTCAATTTTGAACCACACGCACACGAACCCAGAGATAAACCTCCTAATCATTCGAATTCAGAAAAACAAATTAAAAAAAAAAGGTATGAACGCAATCAAACCTCACGCCGGAAGCTATCAGTTAATATCCGTCGTCAAACCTCACATTTTTTGCCAATAAGAATCGGATTAGCATCTCAGCCGGCCGGAGAAGAAATCTCGCGGTAAAATCCGGCAACGACGGCGGTGAGAAAAAAACCGAACGACAAAGTTTCTTATCCCTAGAAGAAGCCGGTTTAGTCGAGATTTCCGGTTTGAGCACTCACGAGCGGATTCTTTGTTTTTTTTTTTACTTTATTTTATTATTTTTGTTTTAATAAATACCCACGTGGCATTATTAATTTTTATAATTAAAATAAAAATTAAGTCAGCACATATGTGACATGTTGGCTGGTCAAAATCCCCAAAAATCGGGTCAAACTCCAATTTTCGGGCAAAAATTCGAATTTCAGGTCAGAAATGGACTAAATGTGCGATTTCTTTTAAATTAGTGGACTAAAATCGCCACCCGTCCCATGTTGGACGGTCAAAATCCCCAAAAATTGGGTCAAAATCCAATTTCCGGCCAAAATTCAAATTTCAGTTCAGAAATGGACTAAATGTGCGATTTCTTTTAAATTAGTGGATTAAAATCGCCACCCGTGTATTCGGTGGACTAAAATCCCCAACTGCCCTAAGTTAGTGGACTAATTCTGCATTTTGGCCAAAATATTATAAGCAAAAATTGATATTTTAAAATTATTTGCAAACACTCTATGAGTAAAACTAATTTCATTATGTGATTATTTAATACTTCAATGAATTGTGTGAACAAATATTCTTTGACAAACACTTGTGTTAGGCCAGATTATCGGGCCCGTTAGGCAATCTGACCCGTTATTATAATGTATTAGTTTTTATACTGTGATGTATTGGTTTTTGTACTGTAAAGTATTAGTTTTTCATAAATCTCTGACCTGTGCTATGATATATTGGTTTTTATACTGTAATATTTTTGTATTATGATGTATTGGTTTTTTATTATAATGTACTCCCTCCGTTTCACAATATAATTCGTTTTGGAGTAAAATTCTTGTTTCACAATATAAGTCGTTTTGTTTTTTTCACACAAATTTAGAAGAAGAGTGAGAAAGAAAAAGCTAAAAGTGAATTGTGAATTGAGATATTTGAGGAGAGAGGGAAAGAAAAAGGTAAAAAGTGAATTGAGAATTGAGATATTTGAGAAGAGAGAGTAAGATAAAAGGAAGTTGTGTAGTTTACGAAAATAAAAAATTAAATATTTACTCATTTATCTAGGTTTCTTAATAAGTGTATTTTTTTCCAAAACGACTTATATTGTGAAACAGAGGGAGTATTGATTTTTGCATTATAATGTATTGGTTTTTGCACTATAATATATTGATATGGAATTTTGGCCTAACGAATGATCCGTTAGTCCGGCCTAACAAGAGTGTTGCCCATATTCTTTTATTTCAAATGTGTGAGGCTTTACACGAGATTTCGTAATAACATATCATTGATCTTAATCGCCATCAGACAGAGCAACATGTACCATGTGCCATGACAATACCGAGACTGGCAACTACAATTTTGAGGCCTCGCAAATAAATGCCAGTCAAGAGATTATATAGTCGACAATTGATTTTCCAATGAGAAGCATATTTTATTTCAATGAAAAATCATATCATCACTTCTCAAGCAAAAACAAAAAGTAGCTCAATTTCATCAATCACTAAGCAAATTCGGACAAGAAAAACTTATTCCCAAAAAGGTGATCGCATGCGTCAATGTTCTAATTAGCCAAAACAGGGCACAATTTTGACAATTGATACATGGGGAAGCATCAACGACTTGTAGGGATCTGTTCACATCCAATTTAGTTGGAGGAGCGCCGACTGGAGAATTGCCATTTTTGCCCCAAAGGGGATCATCGCCCGATTTTCTGTAATTTTTTTGCCTATCAGAATTGTGTGTTTGTTTCTCGTAATTGGAAGTGAGAGCATAGAGGTTGGGTCTAGAGGATGACGGAGCATCGAATATTGGCTTGCTGGTCGACGGCGAGGAGAAATCAGAGGTTGCAGAAATTTTAGGGTTAAGAGGGAATTTACGCAGGTCTTGCTGTGCTCGTACTTGTTTAGAGTGGCATATCTCATTGCTTGAAGCACCACTAATGCTTGAATCCGGGTGACACTTCCTATAACTAACCGACACTAATAAGAAAAACACTTATTAGTAGCGCTTATTTAAATAAGCGACACCCGTCCTAAGTATATTAGTGACGCTTATTTATTTAACCGCCACCCGGTTTGAGTATATTGGTGGCACTTCTATTGTAACCGACATTATTGGTGGCGCTTAGTAATAAATAAGCGTCACACGTATGAAAATTTGTAATTTTTAATTTTTATAAGTGGCGGTTAAGTGTTAGAAAGCGCCACTATTGTACATTTTGCAGCGGTTTGCCTTTGAAGCGCCACTTATACAACGACTCTAATTGTATTTTTTGCACTAGTGTTGGTACACTCGGGTGTATGATGTACTATACACCTACATGGAAAGAACATCTTTAATATAATGAATTTTCATCTCCGTTATAATAAGTTTTTATATTTATTTTGATAATTTTTTCTTTTTATCGTGATAAATGTAAATTTATGAACACATAACCGTTATAAAAATATTCATAAATGTTATCTCCATAGTGATACATGTTCATCTCATGGTCAATCTATGTTCTCATAAATATATCTTAATTACTGTCAATATATATAACAATTTCATTGTAATAAATTTACATTTTTTCCATACGATGACATGCAAATGTACATCTTCACTTTATTTTTATTTTTAGGTGCATGATATAACGTACATTTGAGCGTACATAATAATGGTCAACTCCCTGTGTACCCCTCAAACAACAACACTAACACGTGTAAGAGGTCTGCCACCATTATCATCTCATTCCGATGAGAGAGTATACTATGCACCCAGGCGCACCTTGCAAGGTGTACCCTGTAATTTAATTTATCATCGCATATAACTGACATATATCATCACATATAACTAGTACATATCATCACATATAACTGATACATATCATCACAAATAGTTTAAATTCTAAATCTAAAATCTAAAATTCTAAAATTAAAAAAATAAACCTACAAAAAAGTAAACCCTAAAAATAGAAAATTAATCCCTAAAATGAAAAACTAAACCCCGAAATTGAATATTGAACTCTGAATCCTAAATTTCTATCATATATCATCACATATAACTGACACATATTATCACATAGAACTGGTAGAATGATAGATTTTTGTCGGTACCCTAAAATGAAAATTAAATAAAAAACTAAAGTTTAAAATCAAAAATTAAACCCTAATAATGGGAAACTAAACCCTAAAATGTAAAATTAAATGCTAAAATGAAAAGTAAACTCTAAACTCTAAATTTTTGTCACATATCATCACTAGACGTGTTCACCGGTTCGGGCGAACCGGACAAACCGCCGGTTTGAACCAGCGATCAACGGTTGCGGAAACCGTTGACCACGGTTTAAACCGCAACCGCCGTTAAGGCGGGCCGGTTCCGGTTCCCCACACCCCAAACCGTAAACCGGTGCTTCAAACTGCCGGTTAGAAAAAAAAATCCAGTCGATCGACTGAGTCGTCAGCGAGCCGTTTGAAATCAACGGTCCTGATCTTGTGACCGTTGATGATCAACGGTCGAGATCAATTGACTGTTGATTCAAACCGCCGGTTCGACCCGAAACCATCCGGTTTGGTCCAAAACCGGCGGTTTATCCGCCTTTTTTTTTCACTCCTATAAATACCCCCCATTCCCAACTCATATCTCTCACACCAATCTCTCATCTTCTATAATATCTCTATTCTACATTGTCTCCCTCTTTACAAATTTTGTGATTTCCAAGATTCTTTAATTATTATCAAGCCTTCCTAATTCTAAACTAAACTTATTTAAGTTTAGTGTTATAATTCCAAATATATTTCGTACTTTCTAATTATAATCCTAAACTTATAATCCTACTAATTTAGCCCACTACTACTCTTTCTTATTTTTTTGTATTAATATTAACTTCTAAAAAAATGTCAAGCCGTGGAGGTTCTTCTCGTTCCCGTCGTTCCGATAAGAGGAAGAGTATATCACTCGATGACGACGCCAATATCCATCCCATCGGCTTATCACAAGGCAACACTCCTTCGGTCGGTGACTACGATCCCAATCGCATCGAAATAGACGAAAATTGGAGTGATATCGACATTGATCGAACTTATCGAGCCGCCGCCGCCTTTGTCGGTGAAGATGTGCCGCCCATTGAAGAGGAGGATGAATTGCTTCTTCCAAGAAATCCAAAAACTCGTTCTCGGGCAACAACGGAGTTAAAATCCGACATTTTCAAGAAACATTTTCAAAAAATCGAAATTCCGCCACCCGCAAGCGAGCCACCTCTAGAAGACGGCAAAAAATGAAAAAGGAGGTACAGTGTCACTTGCAACTATTGTACATCATCTTACCAATTTCTAGAAGGAGGAGGATATGGGATTACGCACAACCATCTCAACAACAAGCACCCCGACAAAGTCGGTATTGATAGGACTCAAACCTCAACTACAAGGAGTACAAGTAAGTACGAACTCCTCTTCTTTATTTACATATTCCGACGCTGCTCATAGAAAGGAATTAGCAAAATTTGTTTCTTCTAGATCTCTTCCTTTTAACTTTGCCGGTGATGATTTATATGTAAAATTCACCCAACTTTCTTTTAATCCCTCGAGTACGAGCATCTCACGCTCTACCCGTACTCGTGATATTAAAAAAGTTATTGGTGAATATAAGTTAAACTTATGTAATGAATTTGCCAGTTTACCAAACAAAGTTTCAATTTGCTCGCATGTTTGGAGTGATCATTGGGAACGAAACTCTTACATGGGTGTTACATGTAATTGGGTTGATAATTCATGGACTTTACAAAAATGTTTGCTTGCATATAGAGATTTTAAAGCTCCTCACAATGCACGTAATATTTGCCAATTAGTTCATTTGATTTGTCAAGAATATGGTTTAGTTGAAAAAATATTTTCTATTTCATTTGACAATGCAACTTCTAATACGGCGAGTGTTAATGAGCTTATTAGTATTTGTAAACCATCTATTGGTGGCTTGTTTTTTCATATTATATGCATATACCTTATTTTGAACTTGCGTGCTCAAGATGGTTTGAATGTTTTGAAAAATGAACTTTCTCCAATTAAAGCGCCGGTCACGTGTATTCATAGAAATAAATCTTTGCAACGAAAATGGGCAAGATTTTGTAGGGAAAACGGGTTTGAACCTAAAATTTTTTCAACCGATGTGCCTACTCGTTGGAACTCTACATATAAATTATTGAAAGATACATATTCGTATAGAGAGGTTTTGTGTTCGTTTTTTGCCCAACAAGAAATCGGAATTATGTTATATACAAACCAATGGTCTACGCGTAATTATTTGAAAAAAGTTTTAAAGGTGTTTAATGATGCTACTAATTTATTTTCCGATGTTTATTATCCTACTTCTCACCTTATTGTTGAAACTTGTGTTAAAATTGCATTCGTCTTTAAGGAGTGCATGAAAAATGAACGATTGGAAGAATGTGTTATTTCTATGAAACGAAAATGGTTGAAGTATTTTCATTACATTCCAAGTATATTTTTAGTTGCTACATTATTAGATCCTAATAATAGAGAAAGTGGTTTAGAATTTTATCTTAATAGTTATTATGATACTTTATTGTCGTTGGAAAACTATGAATATCCTTCCGTTAAAACTATTATTCAAAATGTGAAAAAGTCTTTATATGATATGTTTAAAGAATATAGTATAAAYTTTGATGGTCCTCTTCCTATGAGTTCCGGGCGACAAACTTTTACTAGAAGTGGTAATTCTAGTAGAAGTGGTGACGGTGATGATGAAATCGAGGGATTTCAAGATTTTTTGAAACAAAAAAAGTCACGAATGGGGCGTTCGGGTTATTCATTCGGTTCTAACCCTTATCGAGAACTTGAAACTTATCTAACAACGGCTTTTAAGTATGGAATGTTGGGAGAAAATGAAGCCGATAGCGAGTTTGATATTTTGAATTGGTGGGCATCGAGAAAATCACTTTATCCAGTTGTTAACATCATTGCGAGGGAGATATTGGCCGTTCCCGTATCAACCGTTTCAGTCGAACAAGCATTTAGTAAAGGGGGGTATATGCTGGACGAGCGGAGATCCAAACTTACACCTCACAATCTCGAGTGTCAAATGTTATTGCATGAATGGGTCAACGCCGACGGAAACAAAAAAACGTTCTTAGTGAAGATGAAGAGAGCGAGACGTATTATGATACAATGAGATCTAGCAACGAGTCGGTACATGGATGAGTATGGTACCCCCGCACCACCGCTTCTGATTCTAATGTAAGTAAGGTAAGTAAGGTAAGTGAGAATTACGTGGACTTTGATTCCCAAGATAAGGGATACGTAGACAACTATCTTCAATTATTTGAAATTAAAATTTCAAATTTTGACTTTAAATATTTGGAAATAGTTCAAGTCCAATTTCTTTTTAATTTTCTTTTTTGAATTTATTAAATCTCTTCTAATATAATTATTTTTATTTTAACTTCAAATTTTTTTTATTTGACCAGTCGATCGACTAGTTCTATCCAAATCGACTGGAGAACAGAATGTTTGGCAATTTTGGGCGAAGCAGTCGATCTACTGAGTTAAAATCAAAAAAAAAAAAAAAAACCAGGAAAACCGACCAAAACGAACCAGGACCAAACCGTGAACCGGCGGTTTGTAAACCGCCGTAAACTGTCCGGTTTCACGGTTCGGTTCCGGTTCGAGATTTTCGCCGAAACCGAACCGGCGGTTCGAACCGTCTGGACACGTCTAATCATCACGTATATCATCTCGTATAACTGTTATATATTATCACGTATAATTGATTGATAATAAATTTTTACGGGTGCACTCAGTTGCATCGAATAAATTGCCAATTTCGATGGACCACCAACAAAATTGTTCCCAATTGAAATTGAATGCACGACTTTTCTTAACATAAGAAAACCATGATCTTCTTATAATTACACAAATCATCATTGTTTTAAAAGTTTTCTTTTGGGATCTATAGTAATCATTGACTTTCATTAAAAGTCTATTATTTCATCCGTCAAACAAGCTATGCACATGGCATTGTGTACTCTCTTTTCCTCCCTCTCCACTCTCTCTCTCTAGAAACCAGTTGCAGATCTTGAGATCGCTGTGACTGATCAAGGAAACCTGCTATTGAGTGAAATGGAAATCTGGCTAAGGGTCACAACTCCTACCATCTTGCTGTTTTTCTTGTTGTCTTGCGTCAGCTTTACTTCAACAGGTAATATGTCTTTTTTCTTTTTTTTTTTTTCAGTTGACAAGTTTCTTAAAATCTGACTGTGCCTAATGCAATTGTTTGTCCTATGAAATGAGTCTGACTCGTTTGTAAAAACTTCGGATCCTTGAGTGATTAAATGCGTCGTTGACTATATTATTAGTTGGCAAACTTCGAAATGACTGCTCTTTATAATTATTTTCTTGAACTGGGCTTTTCACTCGTCATATGAATGGTGAGTTTGCCCTTTTTGAAGATTCAAGTGGGCATAAGAGTTCATCTTTCTTATGGTAATATTTTCTTATTCTTTACTTCACTTCAGATGGAGGTGTGATTAGTGAATCATGACTTAACTCATTTTTCTCATCCTAGATTTTAGATAGTAATGGGTCTCAAATCACAATTGAGAATTCCATTACTAAGATCTAGGGAAAAATTGAAGGAGACCCAAATTCTTATTTGAATTAGCAGATCGGTTGGAGCAATTCTTGAACCAAAATTTGAGTTTTGCAGCTCGGTTGGAGATGCTCTAAGTTTAATTATTGTCCGGTCAGAATTAGTTTTTCATGGTATTTGAAGATCAAATGGTGTAATATAGCCTTTCTACTTATGCTAATCAGTCACAGTAATGAGTACTTATATTTATATAAGAGCATATACTTGCATGTTTGTAAGTTTTCTTCCATTTTTCTTGGGATGCATGCAATGCAGCTGATCCTGGCCAGGGAAACATCACAATAAAGTGGGATGTTCTGAGTTGGACACCTGATGGCTATGTTGTAAGTGTCATTTATTTGAATTTTCACGCATGTGATTCGCCTGTGATTAAATAAATTACGCAACACACACACAGGCTGTTGTGACGATAATCAACTATCAGCCACACCGTCGCATTAAAGCGCCGGGTTGGACTTTGGGATGGACTTGGGCCAAAAAGGAAGTGATCTGGAGCATGATAGGAAGTCAAACCACAGAACAAGGAGATTGCTCGAGATTCCAAGGGAATATCCCACATTGTTGTAAGAAAGATCCCAAGGTTGTGGACTTATTGCCCGGAACTCCTTACAATCGACAGATTGCTAATTGTTGTAAAGGAGGTGTGCTCGGTCCGTGGACCCAAGGCCCGGCTAGAGCCACGAGCTCGTTCCAACTAGCGGTCGGTGCTGCTGGAACCACTAATAACACTGTTAGGATGCCCAAAAACTTCACCCTGAAAGCACCGGGCCATGGGTATACTTGCGGGCCAGCGAAAGTTGTGAGACCTACTAAGTTTATCACCCAAGACAGAAGAAGAGTGACACAAGCCATGAGTAAGTTATTATCCTAGCTTGTTTTCTTTATGCTTTGTTCTTGGGTACTTTCTCAACTCTCGTGATTCTCTAAATGCAGTGACATGGAATGTTACGTGCGCATATTCGCGATGGTGACGTGGACATATTTAATGAATCAAAGAGCAGCAGTGGAAAATAAATTGAATTTTGGGGATGTTTTCCCTTTAACTCATGCATGTATCCGTTGGGACGTTGAGGATTGAGATCTTTAATTATTATATATAAGAAAACTTATTGGGTGGTTACTCAATTTTGTGTTGTTATATTAAGCATGTTCTATAATTAATTATACAATAATTAAATTTAGCAAATTGATTAAAAAGTTAGTAGGGTGTAGGAAGATCTTTCATATAGAATTCTTTTTTCAGTGATAAAAAATAGAAATCAAAGAGATTGTTAAATCTTGAAAATGTTATTGGGTATGGAATGAAAGATTATGATAAAGATTTTCATGTTCGATATATAGATAGTAAGATGATAATTGTATATAATTTATGATTACAGATGTGTAAGATATAAATAACTGAGTATGCAAGTAAATGAGTACTAATCCTCAAGAAAAGACACCTTCAACAAGACAATCTTCAAGCAGGCTGGGCTGGGAGGGCTCAGAAACAAGACTCAGGGCCACCATTATTAGGCCCGGGACAATTGCTAAAAATAAAATTAAAATTAAACGCATCAAATAGCCACTAATTCTAAAGTACAAATTAAACGGCACACATAAAGTACAATATAATTATATAAATAAACAAATAATAATTTAATGTGGATTTGTAATTGGAGTATTGATGTTATAATAAAAAATTAGAGGGTCGTATTCAAATCTCTCAAACACTCAAAATATATATTGTCAATTGCGAAAGTCACTGCAGGAATAATGTTTAAGAGGAACGATAAAATTGTCCCTATAAATACTATTGTCGTTGCATTAATTATATATGGACGACATGTCCTTCCAAGGACGTCCTCGCTATAGACATCTTGTTACTGATATATAGTAACAACAATCGTCGTTCCTAAAATTTAAATGATATATAGGGACGATATGTCCTCCCAATGACGTACTATTAGGAATTAAACGATATTCTTGTATGTAAATATCAATTAGTGTTTTTTAGAGATCATTAGAGTTTTGGTCAAATATCTTGTATTATATTTTTCCTTATTTATCTCTTGTATATTGTGAATATATACTAGAAATTCTCTTCACCTCATTAACGGTGATTTTATATCAATTATCACATGGTATCAGTCAGACTCACCTAACCCTAATTTCTTTTCGAAAACTCTCCGCAAGAAACCCTCCCTCAACTGCCGTCTCTTCTTTTCTTTTTTTTTCGGCCATGGCTTCCACGACCTCTCCACCATTCATCAATGCTATCAGTCATCTTCTCACCATTAAGTTGACGTCGGCGAACTACCTTTCTTGGCAAAATCAGGTTATACCCGCTCTCTCTAGCCATGACCTATTCTCGTACGTTGACGTCACATCGTCTCCCCCGTCTGAAAATATCACGTCAGGTGATGGTACTGCTCCAAACCCGGATTATTTCGCCTGGGTATCCATGGATCAGAAGGTATTAAGCCTTCTTCTCTCTTCTCTCTCGGACGAAGCCCAGTAGAGGTGTTGGGCCTGCGCACGTCCCGTGCCGTCTGTTAGCCCTCGAGGCGTCCTTCGGGCATTCCTCGGCTTCTCGGATGACACAGCTCCGCCACGAACTTTTCAGCCTCCGTCGCAATACTCTGTCCGTGGAGGAATATAGCCGTAAGTTCCGGTTTCTCTGCGACCAATTGGCTTCAGTTGGCCGTCCAGTTGATGCGCTCGACAAGTGTCATTGGTTTTTAAATGGGCTTGGTTCTCAGTTTATCCATTTCTCCGACACCCGCATGTCGATGAACCCTATGCCCTCCTTCTCAGACTTGGTCCATCAGGCGATCAATTTCGATCTCTTGCAACGTTCCATGGACGCCGCCCCTGCTGCAGTTCCTGCCTTTGCGGCATCTYCTCATTCCTCGACGCAATCTGTTCGTCCTTCCAACTCCGTTGGTCACAGTAACGGTTCCAGGGCAGTTTTCTGGGCAGAAATTCTCCGGTGGTCAGCGGCCGCAATCTGAGAAGGGTTACGGCAAGAAATCCTACGTTCCAAAATGCCAAATTGTCGCCATCCGGGTCACTATGCCGATCGTTGCTCCAATCGTTATGACCGTGCTCCTACGCCGACTGCTAGTTTGGCACAAGCTTTTGAGACTCAGTGTTCGATCTCCCCGTCTCAAGCTTCCGATTGGTTTCTCGATACGGGCGCCTCGGCTCACWTGACTCCTAGTTCGTCTGGTATGAATTCTTTGGTTAATTATTCTGGTTCTGATTCTGTTGTTGTCGCAAATGGTACTTCTATTCCTATCTCKCATATTGGCTCGTATCGTGTGAATGATTCTCTTCATTTATTGGATGTTTTGGTGGTGCCTCATCTCACAAAAAACCTTATGTCCATTAGTAAACTCACCTCTGATTACCCTGTCGATGTTTTATTTACTGATCAGTCTTTCGTCATTCAGAACCGGGTGACCAAGGAACCATTGGCACGAGGCCGGCGTAGCAATGGTCTGTATGTTTTGGAGCGTGGAACACCCGCTTTAATTGCTGCTTTGCATACTGCTTCGTTGAAGGCGTCGTTTGAGCTTTGGCACAATAGACTAGGGCTTGTTTCAATTTCAGTTGTTAAGTTGTTGAACTCATTGGGTTATTTATCTGTTACTTCGGTTTTTCCTAAACCTACTTTGTGTACTCCATGTCAGTTGGCTAAGAGTAAACACTTATCATTTCCGTTGAATGATAAACGTGCCTCAAATATTTTAGATTTGGTTCATTGTGATTTGTGGGGCCCGGATCCTGTTTGCTCGAATGAGGGATATCGATATTATGTTATATTTGTTGATGACTTCTCTCGATTTACGTGGATGTACCCCTTGCATACTAAATCACAATTTTATGATGTGTTGGTTCGTTTTCATGCCTTTGTGTGCAATCAGTTTTCTACGACATTACGAGTTTTTCAAAGTGATGGTGGTACTGAATTTGTTAATCATCGAGTTCGATCCTTTTTTGATACTCATGGTATTCATCATCGGTTTTCTTACCCCTATACACTTCAGCAAAATGGCCGTGCCGAGAGAAAACACCGTCATATTACTGAAACAGGATTATCTCTAATGTTTCACGCTCATCTCCCTGCTTGTTTTTGGGTGGATGCCTTCTCAACAGCTGTTTATGTTATCAATAGGGTCCCTTCTCATCTGCTTGACAACAAATCTCCGTTTGAGCTTCTATATAATGTTGCGCCGAATTACGCTTCTTTCAAGGTTTTTGGTTGTCGGGTCTTTCCTTATCTTCGCAACTATGCTCCTCACAAGCTGGCTCCTCGCAGCATTCCGTGTATTTTTTTGGGTTATAACTCTGTTCAAAAAAGGTTTAGGTGTTACAATCCTGTCGCTTCCCGCTTCTATACTACTCGGCATGCTTAATTTGATGAATCATCGTTCCCTTACTCTGGTTTGAAGACTACCTCGGATGTCCATTCACTCGGTATTTCTTCCTTTCTGGAGCCTACGTCTGCTCCTCCTGCCTCTTCGACTTCCACGCCCTTGCTTCCGGATACTCATCCGGCATTGCCTACTGCACCTTGTCGCATGTGCCCCCTGCCAGAGTTAGTTGAGCCCACTATTCCTGTTGCTCCAGAACCTATCATTGCAGACGATCCGATCCCTGCCCCAGTTCAGCATCCTGCGGAACTTCAGCACCCTGATGCGCCTGTCCCGGTTCAGGAACCAGACCCTGCTCCTACACCTCATCCTATGGTCAACCGTGCTCGGGCAGGCATTTTTAAGCCTAGATATGTTGCTGATATTGCCTCGAATGCTTTATTATCTGCTTTATCTGTCTCTGATGAGCTTAAAGGGTTCAAATCTGCTCTCAAGCATCCTCAATGGCTTGCTGCAATGCGCGTTGAGCTTGATGCTCTTCATGCCAATCATACTTGGGATTTGGTCCCTCGTTCTGATACTACTAATATTATTGGTTCGAAGTGGGTCTTTCGTACAAAATACCTCGCAGATGGTTCTGTTGAACGTTACAAAGCTCGTCTAGTTGCTCAGGGGTTCTCTCAGATTCTGGGTTTTGACTTCTCTCATACTTTTAGCCCTGTTGTCCGCGCTGCTACTGTCCGTGTCATTTTATCTATTGCTGTTCGCCATAGTTGGCCTCTGCATCAGCTCGATGTCAACAATGCTTTTCTCCATGGCATTCTACCTAAGCCTGTCTTTATGGCACAGCCTCCGGGATTCGTGGATCCTCGGTTCCCTAATCATGTCTGTCGTCTCAAGAAGGCTCTCTACGGTCTTCGTCAGGCTCCCCGAGCTTGGTTCATCCGCTTCAGTGAGTTCCTGCTTGCTTTGGGGTTTCGTTGCAGTCACTCCGATACATCATTATTTTACTTCTCCAACAAAGGTGTCACCATCTATCTTCTCCTCTATGTTGATGACATTATTATCACAGGCAACGACTCCTCCGCTCTACGTCGCCTCATCACTCGGGTAGACCGTGAATTTCGCGTCAAGGATTTGGGTTCCTTAAGCTATTTTCTTGGCCTTGAGGTGTCCCCCTCTTCGGATGGTCTATTTTTGGGCCAGGCTAAATACGCTCTTGACATTCTCTCACGTGCGCAATTATTGGACTCTAAACCAGTTTCTACTCCTCTTGATGCTGGTGAATCACTTGTAGGTGCTGGTCAACCGTTCGACGATCCCACTCTCTATCGTTCGTTGGTTGGTTCTCTCCAGTATCTTACTATCACACGGCCGGATCTTTCGTATGCTGTCAACCATGTTAGTCAGTTCTTACATTCATCTACTCTCGACCATTTTGCTGCTGTGAAGCGTATTCTTCCCTATGTTAAAGGTACTTTAAACTTTGGATTGACCTTCTCTCGTGGTTCCGAGTTCTCCATTGTTGGTTACTCTGACGCAGATTGGGCGCGTTGTGTTGATACACGTCGCTCCACCTATGGGCTAAGAAGCAACCCACAGTCGCTCGCTCTAGTTATGAATCCGAGTACCGTGCTCTAGCTCATGCTGCTCAGGAGGTTATCTGGTTGTCTCAACTCCTTGACGAGTTGCGTTTGCCTTCTTCGTCTCGTCCTCTACTTCTTTGTGACAATGCCAGTGCTCTTTTTCTCACTCAGAATCCAGTTGCTCATAAGCGCGCCAAGCACATTGATATTGATTGTCATTTCACAAGGGAGCTTGTCGCTTCTGGTCGGCTGGTTACACGTTTTGTTCCTTCTCATCTTCAAGTCGCAGACATCTTCACCAAGAGTCTTCCTCGTTCATCTTTCGAGTTGTTGCGATCCAAGCTCTGTGTTCAATTGCATCCACAGCATCACTTGAAGGGGGGTATTAGGAATTAAACGATATTCTTGTATGTAAATATCAATTAGTGTTTTTTAGAGATCATTAGAGTTTTGGTCAAATATCTTGTATTATATTTTTCCTTATTTATCTCTTGTATATTGTGAATATATACTAGAAATTCTCTTCACCTCATTAACGGTGATTTTATATCAATTATCACACGTACTCGCTATAGACATCTTGCTACTCATATATAGTAACGGCCATAGTCGTTCCTAAAACTTAGATGACAACAGGAACGACTTGTCGTGCCAACTCTTCAGAATTTTTTGTCTTAGCAATCTCGGGACATTAGGTGTTTAGAAACGATTGCGTCGCGCCAATATCCGTCATTGCTATTGGTGCTACACATATTGCAAGGACTTGCTGTTCCAACTTTGTCGTTGCTATTTGTGTTACAAAATCCAACGACATGTTGTTCCAATTTTGACGTTGCTAAGTTAGTAATGCAATGAACATGTCGTTGCAAACTGTCGTTGCTATTAATGTTACAGAAACTGCAAGGACATGTTGTCCCAAATATTTCTTTGGTAAGTCATTAATGCAACGAATGAAGTCTTTGCTATTGGTTCAAACAAATTGCAACATTTTGTCCCAATTTTGGCGTTGCTAAGAGAGCTAAGCATCGTATAAAAGCATAATTACATCCAAAATATTCAAATCATCATTAGAGTCATCAAAACAAATATACAAAAGGTCATGAAGATCAACCATGCTCGTTCTTTGTCCGCTAAAAATTCACCCTCGCTTAATTTTTCACATTGCCGCAGTCTGTGTTTTCGTCTTTTTCACATTGGCGCCGCTTGTTTTTTGTCTTTTTTTTTCCCTATAATCCCTTAGTTTTATTATTTATGCATATAATCCCTTTATGTATATATATATATATATATATATATATATATATATATATATATATATATATATATATATATATATATATATATATATATATATAGGATTGGGTTCAAATGAGAACCCCGTCGTTATATGTGAACCTAGGGACTAATCCTGGCCTTAGATCTAATATTGCACAGTGCAATTATATGTCCAGGTTCATTGTGCTTTTTACACAGTACTGTAGTGTTAAAATCAGTCCAGTTTTTTTAATTTAATTATATATATATATTTTTTACGTTTTAAAATATGCAATATGTATCTTAAATTGTAGATCTTGAGAATGTGATTAATTTGATATATATTTCATTCAAAACGAATAAAATTTGAAAAAGTTATGGTTTGTTGAAGATTTAAGTTTCATTTCAAATTTTTGAATTTGCAGTTTATAGACGAAATTTGCGGTGCTTTTTTTATACAATCGTAGTGTTTTTTCTTCTTAATCTATTGTGCTTTCCAAAGAATAATGTAGTGCTCTTTGTAAACGTTGATATATGTCCAAAATACCATTTTTAATTAATTAATGCTGACATGTCATGATCTCAACCATCAAGATTATCCAATCTAATGGTCAAGATGAGTCCCTAGGTTCACATATAATGACGGGTTCTCATTTGAACCCAACCCTATATATATATATATATATACACACACACACACACATTTCGTTTACTCATATTTCAGAAAAAAATAAAAACAATTGAAATACTCAATTACTACCAAAAAAAATATTGAATTTGTAAATAATAAGAAAATAAAAATATCAAAAACATATTTTTTATTCATTATATTTTCATTTCAAAATTAATTACTATCTCTAAAGTATTTCTTTCATCTCACTATTATAAGAAGTAGACCTATTCGAGAAAAAAATTATCAAATAATTTTATATTCAATTATTTTCCCAACATGCAAATTAAATTACTATTTCACCAAAAAAAAAATCATTTGTCTAAGTTTTTTTTTAAATTTGAAATAATATAATTTTATATCCAATCAATTATCAAAAATCATATAAATCATACCCAATCAAATGAATCTTAAAAAACAAAAATAAAATCAGTTAATTTGATTGGTGTTGAAAAATTAATTAGAATCGCAGTGTTACGATAATTAAAACATAAAATGACGACGATGATGATGGTGTGTAGATGATAATAACTAAAACATAATTATAGTAGATCATCATTTATTTCATCTTCACTCGTGATATGATCTTGTTGTTCAACATGTTCGTACTCGACTAAGCTGTAATCCTCATGTCATCATCATCGCTAACACTGAGATTTAGGTCCAGGTATCAATAATGTTAACATCAAATACTCTGATTTCATGATAATCCATAGCAGAAGATTATAAATTGTCAATATTACTGGCCACATACTATACACCTGACTCATATCACTAAATGGGTTGACGCCATCAGCTGCAAGTTCAAGACGTATATTGCGTCGCTCACTAGAAAACTCTTGATGTCTAAGCATCAAATGCACGCCATGCTTTTCCATCCATTGGTTGTGTCATAACACCTGCACTTGTATGATGCCTAGTACTATGCCAACGCTTAAGATTGGCGGTCTCTTCCATTGCAAATAACCTTTTCAATCTTGGGATGATCGGAAAATATCGCACAAACCTTATGTGAAATTTTACTTTTGGAGCCTTTTCCACTATTCTCTCGCCAACGTGATTCTCCACAAACTGGACATATTTCTCTATCGGCATACTCTTTTTTAAAAAGTGCACAACCATACTTACAAATATGTATGCTCTCATAGCCGAGACACAAACTTGCAAGCAACTTCTTAACCTCATAATGTGAGTTGACAAGTTTCATCGATGGGAACACTAGTTTCAACAACTTAATCAACTCGTCAAATGATATATTTGTCCATTTATTATTCACCTTGATATTCATAAATTCTACTAGAAAATCCATTGAAGAGAATGATGAAATCCCTTGATATAATTTAGTGTTCATAGCTTCGTACACGTTACGATACTGCTCATTAGAGCCATCCGATCCGTACTCATCATCTTGGTCCAAGTCTGCCATAACATTTGTCATGTCATCCATCATTTCAAAATCAACGTCTGACGGACCAAGTTGGTGTTCCAGGGAGCAGTTGCTATGGTGAATCTAAGTATCATATGATGCATCAAACCCAAACCTCTGAATATGGATTTAAACAGCTTCTCCATATTTAAACATTTATTGCACAAGCACTTAATCAAGCATTTTTTTATTCACAAGAGGCCTACATTTGTTAATAAATTTTTTCACTCCACGCCTGAACTCTGTGGACATCTTATTCGTAATATGCATCAATGTCTTGTCCATCACCATATTTTATATCCTGAAAAAAAAGAAAAGAACCAAAAGTTATTAGGTAATATCTTTGCTTCCATATTTTACTGTTATTCAAAAAAACTACTACAACCATTTAGATTTACCATTTTTTTAAATACGAAAATATACATTAGTGGCATGAATGAAGTAGGTAAATAGATTTTAGCTTGATAATATTATAAAGTAAAAATAAAAGCAATCATCATTCAAAACTACATATAGTTATGATATTTTTTTCCATTCACAAATTACATTATGATAGGATGAAAATTTTGTTAGGTAATTATGCAAACCTAGGGACATTTGAGAATTTTATAAGTTATTGAGGTATTATTTCTCACTATTTATACAACTAGTGAAATCAACAATATAACTTAAAGTAATTAAACGCTCTTTTTTGGGACGACTTTACATCCTATAGGAAGGACAAAATGTCGTCCCTAAAGGTAGAACAGATAGAGACGACTTATTATATTCTATAAGAAGGACAAAATGTCGTTTCTAAAGGTATAACATATAGCAACGACTTTTTATCTATGCCCTCCCAACAGATTATCGAACCTATTGTAAGAACTTTTGGATGTCGTGACTATATGTTCTACCTATAGGCATGACACCAATGTGCTCCCAATTTTGTCCTCCCTCTTAAGCCCATTTCTTGTAGTGAGTGCCATGTAAGAAAACAATTCAAAAACATTTAAAAGAGAAAAACTTAATAATATATATATATATATATATATATATTTATTAAGATAACAATCTAAAATTTATTTATTTTTATTTTTTACTTAATAATAACAGCAAAATAAAACTCATTTAAATGGTAAAACTTTGTTTACCCATCTCTAATTACCAATCACTAATCAATTGTATTCTTGAATCGAAGTGCACGACAAGTAATATCAATCGTTTATTAAGAGAATTATAAGCAGAGGCGGATACAGAAAAAAATACTTGGTGGGGCACCAACACAATAATTCTTTTTATTTATTAAAATTATACTACAAAAATTATCACATTAAATAACAAGTATAAAATTTTATAAGGGTTTAAAAAAAATTACTATTATTCTCATCAATTTATCATATTTTGGAATCGATTTACAATTGCATCATGTTAATAATAAAAAATCGCTTTTTCTCTAGATATGTAAYTGGAATAATTATGTAATATTTGATCTCTCATGTTATTATATAATATTATTTTACATACGTCATTTTGGAAAATACTTTAACTACACTCGTCATCATCACATGAGAAGTAACACTAACTTCAAAAGAAATTATACTTTTGGAAAGTTTAATGCTAACTTCTATTTATACAAAAAAGAAGACTATTTAAATAGATCATAATACTATTATGATTTCGAAGACCAAATTACTATAATTTAAGTAAATTAAATACCAATAGCAATATTTATTTTTTTAATTAATATGTCGACAAAAAGATTTACAAGTGACTAAATGCTCAAATAAATTAAGCATTCCCAACAATTGGTATAAATAATATATCTAAAATTTACAAAATTTGATGATAAACAAGAATCATCAACACCTATGTTCAAATCTCTGTGAAATATCATCAAAAAAATAATTATACATCACTTATTCTAAGAATTAAAGATTAAGGCTTAAAATTTTAAATAACAAAATTATCTAATGTAGAAATTAATACACTTTATTTTATTTAAATTAAGAGAAACTCAATTATTTTTTAATAATTGATAACNCCATATACATCCGCCCCTGCCCCTGATTATAAGAAAGGGGAGTGAATAGAATAAGAGAAAAATATGAAAAATGATGTTTTTAATTTCAATAATTATTAATTAATTTGTGTGTAGTGAGAGATGAAGAGCCTCTTGTGAAGATCAAAAAATAAATTAAAGAAGGGAAATGGAGGCATAGTAGCTATTTGAGGTAAAATTAAATAAATAATATATATTTTAATATAAATTACATATAATATATATGTAGGGAAAATAAAAAAAATTGTACAAATTTGAAAAAAAAAACAAATTTCAATACGGGACGGTGGTTTCGAACCACTATTTCACGCAATTTTTCCAGGAAGATGATATAATAAAATACCACTATACGTCTAGTATTACGATAATTTCTTATTTATTATTTCTATTTAAAATTTTAAAATATATTTTATTTGAGATTCTTAATTACTACTTTTATTTTTTATTTGATTTGCATAAACTTTATTTAGGTTTTATTTTTTATTTGATTTGCCTAAACTCTATTTAGGTTTTTTAACGGGCATAACCGACATAAATTTATTTATATCAAGACAGCACCTAAGTTATGTCTATAATTATTATGATTTAATATTCACAATTTATCTACTAGACCTATCTATTAAAATATAATTACTAAATATTAAACATTTTTAAACAATATATTTAAATTACTACTTTTAATTTTCATTTGATTTGCACAAACATTATTTAATTTTTTAACAGCATTAAATGATCGACATAAAGTATTTATATCAAGACGACACCTAATTTATGATTACAATTTTTCTTGATCTAATATTCACAATTTATCTTCTAAATTTATTGACATATAAATTACAAATGATACACAAATACTTTTAAACAATATATTCTGAAACAATTAGTAATTTATATTTTAAAAAATAAATATAGTAGAGATAAATTGTGGATATTAGATTAAAATATATCACAGTCATAAATTAGGAGGTCGTGACTCGTGTTGATATTAATAATTTGTTATATCGATCATTTGTACCCGTTAAAAAAATAATTAAAGCTTAGACAAATCAAATAAAAAATAAGTAGTCATTAAAGATTTTAAACAAAATATATTTTAAAATTTTAAATAAAAATAATAAATTAAAAAATGTCAATCAACCAGTAATCCCCCATTCGGTGGCGTCCGAATTGAAACTTGTTTTTTCAAATTCACTTACTTTTTTTAATTCTTCCCCCTATTATTTATTCGATTTATATTAAAATATATACTATTTATTATATTTTACCGAAATTTGATGTTCGAACATGTACCTGCTAGAAGAGGTTCACAAGTCAAATGACTACATCAAATTAATATTTATGCTTTTAATATTGAATAATTAAAAAATCATTATAGTAATAGGGTTTTGAAAATTTCCGGGATCTCCCAATTATATTTTAGATCCGTCCTTGATGATAGTCTATTCACTATTCAGCTCCTAACATTTCACATACAAAATGGTTTTAAAAAAAAAGAAAAGAAAAAAGAAAAGAAAAATACCCAACCATTTCACATACAAATGTTGAAAAAAAAAAGAATATTTCACATACAAAATGTTAAAGGAAAAAAAAAACCATTTCACACACAAAATGTCAAAGAAAAAAAAAATCTACATACAAAAAGTCCAATAATTCGATTTTGAGTTTAACCTTGAAAGATCCTAACCTTCAAATAACTCGGTCAAACTGAACGAAATCATCGTAAATGCCCACTTTTTTTCTTTTCTTTTTTTGCATGGCCATAGTTTGTTCGACATCTTCACAATAAACACCCAATGCCACCAGGATACCAATATATTTAAAGCAATCGGAATACTATGATTTCTTGAATAAAAATAATACTAATAAAAGGCAGCACGCTAACAACCCATTTCAGATTCAAGTATGTTTATTGAAAAAAAAGGGTCTACCAACAAATTAAGAGACGAGGTAAAGTCGTAAAGATATAAAATATTCAACAATCTTCCACTGGTTACATTACATGTTAATTGGCTTTTCTTAAAGTCCATCATTCATTCGCACTACGACACTCTATTTTTCTCTCTCCACTCCGGCCCTCTCTCTCTCTCTCTAGATATCAGTTGCAGATCTTGAGAGCTGTGACTGATCGAGAAAATCTGCTACTCTCGTAAATATAAAAATAAATAAATTTGCTACTGAGTGAAATGGAAATCTGCTTCAGATCTTTGTTGAGAGTAACTAGTCCTACCATCTTGCTGTTTTTCTTGGTTTCGTGCTTCAGCTTTACTTCAACAGGTAATATTTGTCTCATTTTGTTTTCCCCTTTGTTGAGAAATTTCTTGATTTCTGATAGCGGTCTAATGCAATTGTTTGCCTGATTGAAATGGGCCTGATTTGTTTGTTAAAAGCTCGGATCTTTGAGTTGTTAAATGCATCATTGACTATTTTTAGTTGGCAAATCCCAAAATTAATGCTCTTTATTATTATTTTCTTAAAATGGGCTTTCACTCTTCATTTGATTGTTGAGATATCCTGTTTTTTTCAGCAGATAAAATTTAATGCATCTTTCTAATGGCAGTAATTTTTTATGTTAAGATTAGGTAATAATTCGTTTTCTCATTCTAGATTTTACATAATCCGTCCCAATTGAGGATTGCATTATTATAATCTAGGAAACAAAGCTAGCTCACAAGTTTAATTATTGTTCGGCTAGAATTAGATTTTTATGCTATTTGAAATCAAATGCTAAAATGTAGCCTTTTCTATTTGTGCTAATAAGTCCGAGTAATGGGTTTATTTATATATGAACATAGATTTTGACATGTTTAGTTTTCTTCCCTTTTCCTTCAGATGCCTATGATGCCCTTGATCCTAATGGAAATATCACAATAAAATGGGATGTTATCAGTTGGACAGCTGATGGCTATGTTGTAAGTGTCGTTCAATTGAGTTTTAATCTGTTATTTGCCTTAAATCTTTCATAACACTTAAGGATGGATTAAATTTATTTAGAAACACACACACAGGCTACTGTCACGATATTCAACTTTCAACAATACCGCCATATCCAAGCGCCGGGTTGGACTTTGGGTTGGACTTGGGCCAAAAAGGAAGTGATTTGGAGCATGATGGGAGGCCAAACCACCGAGCAAGGAGATTGTTCGAGATTCAAAGGGAATATTCCGCATTGCTGTAAGAAAGATCCAACGGTCGTGGACTTATTGCCCGGAACTCCTTACAATCAACAGATTGCTAATTGCTGTAAAGGAGGCGTGATTAATTCGTGGGCCCAAGATCCGGATAATTCTGCGAGCTCGTTCCAAGTTAGTGTCGGTTCCGCTGGGACCACTAATAAAACGGTTAAGGTGCCGAAAAACTTCACCCTGAAAGCACCGGGCCCTGGGTATACTTGCGGGCCCGCGAAAATCGTGAAACCCACTAAGTTTGTGACGCAAGATGGACGAAGAGTGACACAAGCCATGAGTAAGTTGTCCCTTTTTTGTGTCGTATAGATATTCTTTTCGGATTTTTAATCATTAAGCTTTGATTTGTGTCGTGTTTGTCTTCATGTAGTGACGTGGAATGTTACGTGCACGTATTCACAGTTTTTGGCTCAAAAAACTCCAACTTGCTGTGTTTCACTCTCTTCCTTTTATAATGACACAATTGTCCCTTGCCCGACTTGTACTTGTGGATGCCAAAATAACCTTACTCAGCCAGGAAGCTGTGTGAAGTGAGTTTTTTTTATTTATTTTCTTTTCTATCTTTTTTTTTTTTAAACTTTAAACATATTTACTAATATCCAAGTTTTTTTGTCTTTTACTAAATACAGTCCAGATTCGCCATACCTTGCCTCAGTTGTTTCGGATCGTGGCAAGACGAATAGTTTGGCACCTCTAGTCCAATGCACGTCTCATATGTGCCCTATTCGTGTCCATTGGCACGTGAAGGTAAACTACAAGGAATATTGGCGGGTCAAGGTTACCATAACAAACTTCAATTACAGGATGAATTACACACAATGGAACTTAGTTGCTCAACACCCCAACTTCGACAATCTGACGCAGCTATTCAGCTTCAACTACAAGCCGCTAAATCCATACCAAAATATAAGTAAGTTTTGCTCAGCCCATGAAGATATTTAATTTAAAAGAAATCTATGATGTTTATTTAATTTTTGGTAATTAAGCTTGACCTCAGGGGTGGTGTGTGTAATTTTCTGTAATTTTGATGGAGGCGCAAAACTCATCATGAATCTAAAATATTATGTTATCCGTTATATGACAGATGATACTGCAATGTTATGGGGTGTGAAATTCTATAACGACCTGCTCATGCAAGCGGGCCCACTAGGAAACGTGCAGTCGGAGCTTCTATTCCAAAAGGACAAATCCACTTTCACTTTCGAAAAGGGTTGGGCTTTTCCTAGAAGAATCTACTTCAACGGCGATAATTGTGTTATGCCACCTCCGGATGCGTATCCATATCTACCCAACGCCGGTTTAAGAGAAAATGTGCCCCTGCTTATGCTCATGATCGCTCTGTTGTTACCCGCGGCTTTCCATTTTGCATGCGTTTGAGAATCTTACATCATCAGATGACAAAGTTGAAGAAATCAAATATCCGAACATAGGAGTTTCTGTATTAACTGAAATTGTTGGTGATTAATTCTGACGATCATGCCCTTAAAGGTGCATAACATGTTTTGCTACATTGCCCTGTACTAATGTTCATAAATTTTTGAGTCTAATTTTCAATAGAAATGACAACAATGTGATAGATACAACAAATTATTATTAATTTGTTTTTTCAGCTTCCAGACCCTGTCTTGTTTATGCTTACAAATCTATAATAATCTTACTGCATCTATAGGGTGGAAAAGAAATGTCTGTATATATAAATGTACCTTCCCTTTTGATTTTCTTCAAAATTTCAAAACCATCAAACTTTATAAAAACTCTATCATCACATTGTAATGAGTGACAAAATTACAGCAGAGAATATCAAAATTGAGATAGAAGCTGGACTTGGAGGGGCAGAATTTGGCAGAAACGGGTAAGAATCTGGTGGGGGCAGCATACACTCCTCCCCGTTGAAATAGACTCTCCGGGGAAACGCCCAGCCTTGCTTGAGGCTAAAAGTGTCTTTATCTTTCTGAAGAAGCACTTCGGACTGTACATTTCCTAGTGGCCCAGCTTCCATTAGCAGATCGTTGTAGAATTTTGTGCCATAGAACATTCCTGTGTCATCTGGAATTCAAGTATCACAAAACAGGTTCCATATCATTATATCGCTCGTTTGGGATAAAATTACGAAAATACCCCTGATGTCCATTCTAATTACAAGAAAAATGGCAGTATTTGTATTTTCTGAAATACAATCTGTAACTAGGACGAATTTGAGGGGTGGTTTTGTAATTTGTTTTTAAAGTCAAGGCACTTACTGATGGAGCCAAAGGGAACAAGAGGCTTGTAATCGAAGCTAAAAACTTGAGTGACGTTGTTGAGATTGGGGTGCTGGACGACGAGAGTCCACTGCGTGTAGTTCATCCTGTAGTTGAAATTAGTTATGGCAATTTTAACCCTCCAGTAGTCCTTGTAGTTCACCTTTACATGCCAGTGCACCCTTACGGGGCACATGTGGTGCGTGCACTGCAACAGAGGCGAGTTGTCTTTTTTTGGAGTATTTACTCCCACGACGCTGAGGAGTTTCGAGTCGCTCCTGTTTCAGAATTTTGTGTCATTTTTCGAGGTTCATTTAAGCCAAAATGGAATTTATGGTATGCAGGAGAAATGAGAGGCTTACTTGATGCATTTGTTCTTGTTTTCGCAGCCACAAGCACAAGAAGGGCAGGATGTGATTGTTTCGTTGTAGAAAGATGAGAAGGAGACGCAGCAGCTTGGGTGTTTTCGGGCCATAAACTGAGAGTATGTGCATGTCACGTTCCAAGTCACTGCGATAGAAGTCCAGATATCAAAAAATCACAACATAAGTGAAATATGGGTTGGAAACTGGCAATACTTACTCAGGGCTTGAGTTTTCCTGCGGCGATCGGCAGTGAGAAAATTTGTGGGAGGCACAACCTTAGCAGGGCCACAAGTGTACCCGGGCCCAGGGCCCAACAGGGTGAAGTTTTTGGGCAGCTTAACAGTCTTGTTAGACGTCCCAGCTTGGCCGACGCTGATCTGGAATGCGGAGACCGAAGCCTGGGGGTCTTGGCCCCACGCGGCCACCACACCGCCTTTGCAGCAGTTGCTGAACTGTTGGTTGTAAGGCACTCCGGGGAGCAAGTCAACCACTGTCGGGGTTTTCTTGCAGCAATGCGGAATGTTGCCTTTGAACTTGGAGCAGTCCCCTTGTTCCGTGGTCTGTGCTCCAACCATGGACCAGATCACTTCTTTCTTGGCCCACGTCCAGCCCATGGTCCAGCCGGGGCTCATGATGTGCCGGTACATTTGGAAATTGTTCATCGTCACAGAAGCCTAACGGAAACCAGTATAAACCAAATAAATTGGTGCTAATTAGTTTTCTAAACATTGCAATGAACTGAAGAACTCTTTCAACTATATTTGATTCAAGAATAAATTGATCTGAAGACTGTAAAAATGCACAAGGCTAAATTGCACTTTTAATTCTACAAGAGGTGACAATAATGGTTAAAAAAACACACACTCTTGATTTCAATTATCTGACTATTGGAAAATGAAAGAATTGATGTGAAATAATCCATTTTTCAGCCAAATCCGCTCATCTGAAGGCCAATTCACACGTGGACACGTAAATTTCCGACAATCAAATGATCGAAATGATTGTCTTATTTTTTTTTCCTCTCTGCATAAATTATGGAATTTCTCGGTAAATCATGATCATGCATGATCATTATATATTGCCACATTCTAAATTACGATTTAGCCAAATATATACTGAATCAACTTAGTGGTAATAAATCTTGAACCTGTAAAACCAAAAGCTGTTGGCAAAACAGAAAAACCTGAGACAATTTGTGTTTTGGTATGTTGTGAATTGTGATGGTGCGAGAAATATAATTCATAACAAGACTTTGCAGGGATCATGAGTTCTTACCACATAACCATCTGGTGTCCACGACATTATGTCCCATTTGATCGTTATGTTCCCATTCGGATCCAACGGATCATATGCAACTGCCAAGAAATTAAAATGATGGGTTAAGAACCGACACGAAGCTGAATAAGCTAAGAATTCGAGTCGAATTTGAAGATGTAAAAACTTGTACCTATAGAAGTAAAGAGCATAGAAAAGAAGAAAACTGTAATGCGAAATCTCATTTTTTTTTTCTTTCTTGGGTGAATTTTGATTTGGTTTAGAGTAAGATGTCAGGATTGGGTTCTTTGATGATTTGAGAGTCCAGCGTTAGAAATCTCTTTCTGGGGCGGGGATGTTTTAAGTTGTAAGGAATAAATGTGTAAAGTGAAAGGTTTGTAGAGTACTTATGAGATTTCTCACCCACTGGCAGTTGGGTGGATGTGATATGTTCCTCAGTCCCCTTTTCCAGTCCAATATATATAAGTCTCGTGGAGTTCCTGTATCTTCAAGAAAAGGATTTATGTACCAAACTAGAATTTAGAGGGACTGTTACCCAAAAAAATTATGTTTGGTGTTGTTTTCAGTATTTTTTGACAAAAACGTTTATTTATGAGAATTTTTTATGAGAGTAGAACTCGGAGCATAGAAATGTAAAAATGATCTGTTAATTTTAGTTCATTATAATAATCATAACTAGCGTAATACCCGTGTTAACACACGGGTATAGAATATATATACACACATATTAAAATATTGAGTGTATTAAAAATACATATTTTTTAAAAATAAATAATAATAATAAATATATTATTTAATTTATATGCGTAATTTTTTTTTTAAAAAATATTATTAACTATATTTATATATCTACCGTCATTATAACAATAAAGTGTTTTGTTACTTTTACTCTTGACATTGAAACATAAAGTATGCCATTTCTAAAAATTGGTAGCACAACCGAAATGAGATATTTATCTGTTGTATAATGTTAATATAATAAAATATTTTTTTTAATACTACACCAAATAAAGTTGCAAAAAGATAATTATTTTATTGTGAAAAAACAAAATAAATAGAAGAAAATATAAACTTTTTTTTAAAACTATATTATTTGAAAGATTTTAATAAAAAATAACGGTGAGAGTATGTTTAGATTTGATAAAAAAAAACATACAACAAATTTTATTCAAAATAAAATCATATTTTGCAAATAATAAAGAAAATATCACATATTTCAAATAAGTTGAAAAATAACAAAATTGAAAATATATAGTATCTCGAAATGTGTAATATCATATCATAATACAATTTGAGACCCATTGAAATAACTCCAAAAATCCCAAATATATCATGCATTTTTATTTTGTAAATAATATCAACAAATCAAATAAATATATGTTCCACCTTCAAAATAGGTAACTAACATGTGAAACAAGAAATCAGTATATGATAAGAATTTAAATAAGTACTATAATCTGGAATATAATGGGGACAAATGCAGAATGAAGAATTTTAAAAATTGGATTACGGACCATTATGAATTCTAAAAATAAAGGTCAATTTCATCTGAACAATTATTTAAGGTCTATCAATAAACCCAAAATTACACAAAACAAACATGCATTTTTAAGAATTTAGAAAATCTCATCAAAACAGAAAAAAGAAGACTTAAAAAAAAATCAACAAAAATATCGAAAGTTAAAACAAAATACACATATTGAGGAAGAGTATCATTTGCCTCTGTGAAAAGTTCAACAATCATCCCCAACTCATTTTCGATAGCTTATAAAACTCCACTTGACATCTCAATTCGATCATATACATAAATCAATCGTGGATAAAAAATTATAATCACAAATCAAAACCAGAGTTCATATGATTTTTTTGGGGGTATTTAAGAATGATAAGGATAAATTGAAAGTACTTTTGGGAAGATTTTTTTGATTGATAAAGATAAGGCAAAAAAATAAATAAAAATAGTATGAGTAAAAACCAGTACTTTAAAATATGTATCGCGCAACGTGTTGCGTTTTGATTTCAACATCGCGTAGCGTAAATAGCGCTATATATTGCGTGAGCCATTTGAACACATTATTTTAATATTAAAAAATAATTACATATTTTTGTGAATTATTATTAATATAAAAAGAATAATTTTTTTTCTAAAATATATAACTTAATATATAATCTCGACAAATAAATTATAATGTACAACAAATATCAAACAAAAATTACAATTCATAAAACACATAGTATATAATAAAATTTTAAAATTTTGTAAGAAAATCTGAGAACAGTATAAAACAACAAATAAAATAGAACTCTACGATAGTTTATAATAAAACCATTAGGAATTCTAAAAATAAAGTTCAATTTCACCTGAACAATTATTTTAGGTTTATGGAATAATTGTTCAGATTAAATTGACCTTTATTTTTAGAATTTATAATGGTTCGTAATTCAATTTATAAAAAATTTCGTTATGCATTTGTCCCCATTATATTCCCCGCCAGATTATAGAGCTTATTCAAATTCTTATTACATACTGATTTCTTGTTTCACAGGTTAGCTAACTAATTTTGAAGATGAAACATATATTGATTTGATTTGTTGATATTATTTACAATATGAAAATGCATGATACATTTGGGATTTTTGGTATGATACATTTGAGATTTTTGAATACGTTATTCTAATATTAAAAATAATTATATATTTCTCGTGAGTTATATTTAATACAAAAATAAGTTTTATTTTTTGAAAATATAACTTAATATAGCATCTCAACAATAAAGTATAAGGTCCAACAAGTATCAAACAAAATTACAATTCATAAAACACAATAGAAAACAATAAATAATATAGAATTCTATAGTAATATTAGAGCTATCAAAATGGTGTGGGCGGACCCGTCCGACCGAACATAAAGTTGGGCCGGTTCGGGCCTTTTTCCGTCGACAATTTTATGGCCCAAACCCGGCCGAAGTGTATAGAAATAGAAGCAAATTGCAGTGGTCACTGGGCCAGGACAAACCAGCCCATTGGTCGTTACGGGCCATGCCAAAAAGGTTTGGGTTTTTTTTGGCCTTAGAGCCTTTGGCCCAGGCCCGGTAAAAACACGGGCTTGGCCAGAAATTGACAGCTCTAATTAGTATATAATAAAATGTAAAAGTTTTGTAAGAATATCTAGAAAGAAATAGTTAAATTGATAGTATTGTTTATCATGTAAATCAAATAATATAAATTGAAAAACAATGTTATCAAATTGATCAATACCGTCTATCATGTAGATCAATTAATATAAATTGAAAAAGAAAAACGGTATAAAAGAATTAATAAAAAACTTGTTATGGAAACATCGATATGATATAAATAAAAAAAACTCCCAGTCAGTTATATAAAGCAAAAACTTTGAAAAAATTACTAAAAACCCAGGAAATACGGTCATGATATAAAAAAATGGTGTGAAAAATTACCAAGGCTTACATTATATAAATAAAAACTTTAAAAAATTACTCAAACACGCGGGAAATACGGCCAATGATGTGATATAAAAAAATGGTGTTAAAAAATTACCAAATGACGGTCATTATGTGATATAAAAAAAAATTGGTGCGAAAAACTTACATAAATAAAAAAATATGTGATATAAAAAAAATGGTGTGAGAAAATTTACATAAATAAAAGAGTTGGTTATAAAAGTAGATACATCTTATCAATTTAAGTGTATTTAAGATATAATTAAAAAAAAATCAACAGAGATGGGGTTGGGAGAGGCTATAGAAAATAAATGAAAATAAAAAGAGGTGGTATAGGAGGATAAATGAGAGAGGAGAGAGAATAATAATGACAAAAATAAATATAAATTCTACAGACACATAAACTTAATAATTCTCATATGAAACCACGTGGAGGCATAGATTTCAAGTGTACATTCAATTAGTAATATAGGGCGGATTGTTATAGTGTGGCCCAAATGATATTGATCGGCCCCTGTAACTTTTCTGCCGGGCCCATCCTACCCGGCCAACCACCGCCTGGACCGCACCCTGAGGAGAACCCAACTCGCTGACCCATTATGGGCTGATCTCGACCATCCATCGTAATTTTTTCAATCTGGACCGTTGACTCCCACATACATAAGGGTACCTCTAACCCTAATTTCATTCAGCCCCCTTTCTCCTTCTCGGTTTTCTTATTCCCGATCGCAATGGTTTTCTGTTGCGACTCTACCGATCTCTCCCTTATTCCGACCTGTTTAAAAGAGATTCGTGTGAGTTTCAGAAAAACAACGAAAATACGAGAACTATTCCTTTGTGTGCATTCTATTTTTTGTGAGTGACAGTTAGCTTCTCCGATCATGTAGCCGAGTGTTCTGAGGTGGCCTGTTGGGGGTTTTTTGGGGGTTGATACCGGTGGTGGAGGGTTGTGTGCCGACCCATATCATCACGGCCAAGAACGAATATCTGAGTCGAATCTATTCCTGATCCTATCCCGGGCCTACCAATTTAATCTACCGACGACAACGCACAATCGGTTCTTACCGCTTACCGGTGAGTCGACAAACAAAAATCTGATTGAGGAAGCTGCTGTCACTGGAATGGGCCAGCTGTTGTCAAGAGTGGGCTGGGCCGGATATCGAGCTTCAATGGAATATCAAAGAACAGTGTAGATTCGGACCTCGATACAAGCAACAGAAAGTGTAGCATCGTTATTGGCTAATTAAGGACAGTAGTGATTGTTGTCCGGGCCGTTAAACCAAGCTCAACAAACTTGAACAACGCTTCCATTTCGTAAACAACTACTGGTACCGGACGTCGAGAGACCTCCAACAGTGGTATCAGAGCGCTTGTCATCCACAGCTCCGGTGGATTGGGGTCCTTACATGGGGTCCCGCTCTAGTAAATTGGTTGGATTCGTAGCGTAAATACCGCTCGTAGCGGGTTTAAGTGCTTGCGATATAGCTGGTAGATTTAGGTAAGTTCTAGGTTAGTCAAACGTGTTCGCTTTGTGCTATCGTTGATATATTCTGTTGATTATGTGCCGTTTATCGTATCTCGTTAATTAGTTTTTTATTTAATTAATCGTTCATAATCTCTCGATAATTCACGTATGTGAAACTCTCTTGCCCGGGCCGCTTAGCGCCATAGGGGATCTGGAGGGGCGTGGATTGTCAATTTTGTGATAAGGTCGGTAACCGACTTATTTCGATAAGTTAGTTATCGGATCGACAAGCATTAGCCGTGATTTACTTGTAAATCTAGCGTATGCTCGTTGTTGTGATTCGTTCATAATTCTCTTTGTGCATGTCTTCTTTTGATATCTGCGATTGCCTCGTTTTTTTGCTTTGTGCATTTTTCTTGAAACTTCGTGTTCATTTGTGTCATTTTTTCAAAAGCTTTCGTGTTTTAAAAATGACGTCTCTTTCGTCTCTTAACTTGGCACCGTTTGATGGAAAAGGTGATTTTCAAATTTGGCAGTAGAAAATGAAAGGTAAATGAAAGGTATTTTGGTTCAACAAAAAGTTTTAAAGCTATTGATTCTTCATTTACTGCTGGAACTACTGCCGAGAAAAAAGCCGAAATTGACGATTATGTGTATTCATCTATCATTTTGAATTTATCTGACTCTGTGTTACATAAATGTGGCAAACTTGATTCTACAAAAGAACTTTGGGACAAATTGGAAGAGCTTTATACTGAAACGTCTTTGCCGAGTAAATTATTTTTACTTGAAAAGTTTTTAAATTTAAACTTGATTTGTCCAAAGATATTAATGATAATCTTGAAGTTTTTACAAAACTTTTTTTGGACATCAATCATACTGGTGACAAACATTTTGACGAGTATTCCCCTATTGTGCTTTCAAATGCTATTCCTGATTCTTATAATGATGTAAAATCTGCTATTAAAGATGGAAGAGATCAGGTATGTCTCGACATGGTAATAAATGGTTTGAAAAGTATAGAGTTGGATTTAAAAGCAAATAAGGGAGTAATAGTCATGGCGAGGTTAATTTTGTTAGAGGAAGGTCGAGAAACTGTTTTCAAAACCCTCAAACCTCCACTAATCGAAATAACCAAATTTTTTCTAAAAAGAAAGGCAAATGAAAGAGTAGGTCTAAATCTCGTCTAAGTGGTCGCAAGTTTTATAACTGTGGTGATCTTAATCACTATATTAAGGAATGTCCCCACCCTAAGAAACACAAACAACAATTCGATCATGCGAACATGGTGTCTTGTAATGAGAATATGGGTGATATTTATATGGTTATTGACTCTGATGAAATGGATGATAATGTGAACTCTGTGCATTCTAATCTATGTGATAATGAGTGGCTTATTGATTCTGCATGCACGTTTCATATGTCTCCTCATAAATACCTGTTTTCGAATTACAAAGAAGTTAAGCATGGGCATGTTTCTATGGCGAATGAGAAAGTATGCGATGTTGTTGGTCTGGGTGATGTTTTCTTGCATTTTGAATCAGGTTATGTTTTAACGCTTAAGAATGTGAGACATGTGCCTGATTTATGTCAGAATCTTATTTCTTGTGCTTCACTTGAGGATGATGGGTTAGAAGATAGGTGGGATAAGGCTGTTATGAAAATCATGAAGGGTTCTCTTGTTGTTTTCAAAGCTGAAAAGCGGCGAAACTTTTATATTTGCATTGTTGACTGTAAATCTATGCCAAATTCTACGAACTCCATGCATGTTGATCATACTGATTTGTGGCATAAACGTTTGGACATATGAGTAATAAGGGGTTAGAAACTTTGCATAAATAAGGTTTTTATGGTAAAGATAAAGCTTCTTGTATGCCCTTATGTGATACTTATGTGTATGACAAACAACAACGTGTACAATTCTCTGTTTCCCCTTCCCCAAAAATTTCTGCCTGTCGTGATATTCTTGAGTATGTGCATGCTAATGTGTGGGGTCCGGCTAAAGATCCCACACAAGGTGGTAATAGATATTCTCTGTCTGTGATTGATAATCTTTCAAGAAAAGTCTTTGTGTTTCTTTTGAGAAATAAGTTTGACGTATTCGAAAAGTTTAAAACTTGTAAAACCTTGATTGAAAATCAAACTGGAAAACAGATCAAATTTCTTAGGACAGATAACGGACTTGAATTTTGTAATAATGTTTTTGATAAATTTTGTGCCGAGTCCGACATTCAAAGGCATCGGACAGTTTCGTATACCCCGCAGCAAAATGGGGTAGAGGAACGAATGAACCGTACACTACTCAAAAGAGTTAGATGTATGTTGTTCACTTCTTGTCTTTCGAAATATTTTTGGGGCGAGGCCTTATTAACGACTCTATATTTGGTTAATAGGTCCCCCTCCATGCCTTTGAATGGTCGATATCCTAAGGTATTTTGGTGTGGAAAAAAGATTGATTATTCAAACTCGCGTATTTTTGGTTGTGCTATGTTCGTTCATCAAACACTTGATAAGCGTGAACCTCGTTCTTTGAAATATATATTCTTGGGTTATCCGGAGGGTGTTAAGGGTTATAGGTTATGGCTCAGGAGTGAATCGATTTTTAAAGTGATTATTAGCCGTGATGTGATTTTTAATGAGTTTGAATTTCCATGTTTACGTACTTTTGTGCTTGTTGTTAATAAACTTGACCCCACTTCAAATGAGGTGGAGCCTATGCATGTTAATAAGTATGATGATTCGCATGATATGCCTGTTGAAACCGAAAATGTGCCTGCTGATGTTTCTGGGAACTTACCTGTCGAAAATGCTCAAACCTCTGATGTGCATGCTGAAAATGTTGAGAATATGCATGATACGCATGTGTTAGATGGTTATCAACTTTCTAGAGATAGGGAGAAAAGAACTCGTTCCAAATCTTTGCTTTTACGTGACTATCATCTGACGTTGTATGCTTTTAGTGTGTTTGAATCTATTGATAGTAGTGAACCGAAAACGTATCATGAAGCCTTAAAATCTGTGAATTCTCGTGCATAGTTAAATGCTATGAATGATGAAATGAACTCGTTGCATATTAACCAAACGTGGACCCTTGTGCTAAACCTGATAACTGTCATGTCGTTGAATGTAAGTGGGTGTATAAGGTCAAGCATGAAAATGAAGGGGGTTAGATTTAAGGCTAGACTTGTCGCTAAGGGGTTTACTCAAAAAGAGGGGGTATATTATACGGAAAATTTTGCTCCGGTTGTTAAATTCACCACTGTGCGTATTATGCTTGCTTTAGTTGCTCATTTTGATTGGGAGTTGAAACAAATGGATGACAAAACCGCTTTTTTGCATGGTGAATTAGATGAGAATTTTTTTATGAGGCAACCAGAAGGTTTTATTGATAAATCGAACCCTGATTTTGTTTGCTTGCTTCAACATTGTTGTATGTTTTGAAACAATCTCCTAAAAAGTGGAACAAAAAGTTTGATGCTTGTTTGCTTTATTTAAAGTTTAAACGTAGCTCGTATTTAGATTATACGAATTTTTTTGCTCCGGTTGTTAAATTCACCACTGTGCGTATTATGCTTGCTTTAGTTGCTCATTTTGATTGGGAGTTGAAACAAATGGATGTCAAAACTACTTTTATTTAAACAAATTGCGGCGCTTTTATTATTAAAAAAAGGAGAAAATAGTCCGAATGCATGGCGAATTAGTGAAAAAAATGAAAACAAAGGTACTAGCGCTTCACAAGGAACCCCCGCTTAAGAGAACTCTTTGAAACTCTGCGTATAGGAGTAGAAACTTCATCTTCAGCAATATCCGCCCAAGATTGTTTAGAAGCGATACTCATAAGGTGAAGGGCAGGAGAGGATTTTGTATCGTCAACAGTGAAAGGAGTAGAAGACTGCTGTTGTAGTTTTTTAATTATGTCAACTAATTCTCGATCAGTGGCAGGTTTACGAAAAAGAGGGGTGCGATACTGACTGCCAATATCCGAATCTTCCACTATAATGCCTTCTTCACGTGCAAGACAGGCTGTTGGAGTATGTTGTGCCGAAGAAGAAGCCTTGTCCGAAGAACCCATGTCCACCTGACCAACATAACCCGAGGTCGAAGGAGTTATTGGAGCATGTTCCTCATAAAGCACAAGCTGTCAAGAGGTGTGTTTTGCATGTAATTGTTGTGTTTTTCCTCGTGTTTTTAATTAGGATTTTATGTTTATTCTAGTAGTTTTTGAGTCGAGTTTTATTAGTTTTATTTGTTTGTTTTCTCGTTTTGTTGTTTTTCGTGTTTCTTTTTGATTTTCTACTTAATATGGTTATTTTAATCATAATTAATTAATTTTATKTTTAAATTAGGTATTTTGAAGTATTCCAGTCTGGATATGGTCGAGTATGGGCTTACGATTGGAGTTTTAGCGGAATCGGGGCTTGAATTGAAGAATTTGGGCTGGCACTGGGTTACCCAGTGTCCGCCAACGCCTGCGTGCACGCTGCCGAGCCTGCCGAGATACAGCGCCCACGCCCACCGAGTCCCACGCACAACTGCGCGCGCCAGTTGCCGAGAACGCCGAACGCAGTCGAATCGACTGCCGAGGGCTGGCTCGAATGCGCTGCAGAGAGTCTCCATCCACGCCCGTCCCACCGAGAGCAGTCGATCGAATGCGCGCGCACCTGCCGAGAGCCCGCTGAGTCCCGCGCGCGCCTGCCGAGAACGTCGGCCATGCCCGCACGTGCCTGCCGAGGCCTGTCGACAGCGACTGAGCCAGTCCGCCCAGCGCCGAGCCATCTCGACCCATGTCGAGCCACCTTGCAATTTTGCTGAGCCAATCGAGCCCAACTCGACCCAAATGGTCTATTTTGACCATTTTGGGTCAAATTTGGTCAAAACATGGAAATCCAAGCTCATATGGCATAATTGACCCATTTACCCCTAATTAACTTGTATAAATAGAACCTCTCTTTAATTTTGTAAGACACCTCTCATTTTCTCCCAACCCAAGCATTGGTTTGGGGATTAAAAAATACTCTCCCTAGTTTTTAAGATCTAATTTCTCTCTCTTAGGTTTTAGATTCAATTTCAAGCTTTGATGTAATTTCTTTTCTAGATTTAGATTTACTTTCATGCTTGGCCTTGGGTTTGTAAGCCTAAGAAGAATCCAAATACTCTTTTGGATTGTTATTTTTGATGCAATTTAATTCAAGCTTGCTACTCTTTCCTTTAATTCAAGTAAGATTCATTTCAATTTCATGTTTTATGCTTTATTTCTATGCTTGTTCTTTATTTCCATGCTTTGTTCTTCATTTTATGCTTTTTACCTTAGCACCTTGAATTCATGATGAAACATATGAATTGGCTATGGAATCTAGATGAGTGACACATCTTGATCATAGATCGGCTCTTGGATCGTCTTGATTTTGAGATTTTGCTATGCTTTATTTGCAATTTTATTTTTATGCATAGTTTTAGGTTAAATCATAGATCTACTCTTTGTTGTTTGTTATTTTCTTTAAAGTTTTGAACTTTCTTGTTAATTTTCATTGCTCTTTACATCCATGCTTTCAATTTTTGGTAATTTGCATTATTTAGGATTTTATGCATAGTTGTACCTTGTGCATGCATGCTTGTACTTGGTGAAACATTGAATTTTCTTGCTTATTTCCATTACTTGCTTGCATTTACATATTGAGGCACACGACGAGGCATCCGACCAACTTGCAATTTTATTTCCTAGTTTAGTTTAGCTATTTTAATTTCTTTATTTTCATTTTCCTTTTATTTTCAAAGCTTGAAACACATTGAAAACCTTGCAAATGAATTGAAGTCCGATAATACCGAGCTATGAACCTTTAATTTTCCAAAACCACGAAAAACTATACTTCAAAATGGCGCTGTTGCGACTCGGCTTGGTTAAGGCTTTCGATTTAATTGTTGTTTCATTGTGTTTTTAGCTTTCTTTTTTATTTGACTTTTTTGTTAAGTATGATAGGTACTTGTAGCTATGGTGGATACATTCCCAACATGGGAGGGCATGGTGCAAACCATGTCGGGAATGAGTTATCGTATAATGGCTTTGGAAATGTGGGAGGGCATTGTGCAAACCACGTTGCCAATGGTGGATATGATTATGGGCAACCCGGCATGGGAGGGCATGGTGCAAACTATGTTGGGTTTGATAGTTTCTCGGGCGTGAATGGTTATGGAGCTCCAAATTCCTATCCGAACGTGCAAGCCCCGACTTTCGGCCCATATGGCGATTCTCGTCCTCTCGATGATTATGACTACTTTGGACGTTTAATCTCCGATGCCCCCTCCCCCCCCCCCCAAAAAATCGTACTATGGGAGATTTTAACCGACCTTTTGTGGGATGTGGATGGTGTGGAACGGGTGATCATACTACCAATTCTTGCCCATTAACTTCCTCGTTGGAGGACACCGGCTCGTTTGGTGTTCCCCAAATTTCCCCTTTAACCGCTAAAGATCACGAGGATTATGAGTCATTTGGCAGTCCAAGCTCCTATGTGATAAGTGGCCCCCCCATCCGCACTATGAGGGATGTTAACCAACCGTTTTTGGGATGTGGATGGTGTGGATCGCGTAGTCATGTTACCGACTCTTGCCTTTTGGAGGATGTGTATGGAGACCATGGATATCCGGTGGGATCCGATTGTGCTCCACCATTGTTTGCTCCGCCGACGACTCTACTCCTCTTGTTACTCCTCACGAGGGCTCGTTTCATCTGGCTACCCCTATGATTGCTCCTACTCCACGATAATTCTCAAGTCCGCCTTCACATACGTTTTCGGTCGCGTTCTTCGATAAGTGTGGGGTGGTTGAGGATACGGCCATCTCGCCATCGGAGGAGGAATTGTTTTCGATTTCCGAGTATTTTTACTCCTCTTGACCCCTTACCTTTTACTTCAAAGAATCTTGTGAAGAGTGGGTGTATATGGACTTCATCAAGGCTACGGTCGAACGAATTTGTTTGGAGAGGAGCAATGAGGAGGTGGTTGGCCCGAACGTTGATATTGGAGGATGTTTTGAGGATGATGAGCCCCTTATTCTTAACGATGAGTCCATTGTGCCTCTATGTGCCCCCGGTTTATGTGTAGACGATTCTCAATGTGTCGTTGAGGGCAACGACGACTTTTTAGAGGGGGAGGTGGGGGTTATTGATGATAAGCTTGGAGAAATAGACGATTATCTTGAGGAGGATGAGGAGAGCAAGTCGATTATTATCCTTGCGAACTCGCACCGGGAAGAAGGGGAGGAGAGGATGGTTGAAGGGTTTAAAATTCTTAAGGATGCCATTGAGTGGAGACCCGGAGTTATTGAGAGAGTTAGCCCTTTAAATTTGATTCTTGATGAAATAAGGAGAGCCGGGATTTAGAGATTGTTGTGGGATGGCTTGATGTTCGTAATTTCTCAAAGTGAGTGGGTGAAGCCCATTGACTTGGTACCAAAGACGAGCGGCATGTTCGGTGTTGAGGAAGAAAAAGGAGAGTTGTTGGCCACGAGGACTACAATGGGTTGGAGAACGTTGATCGATTCTAAGAAGTTGAAAGTGGCTACCAAGAGAGATCATTTCCCTCCCCTTTTTATTGAGCACATGATGGACAAGCTAGACGACCAATATTCCTTTTATCTTCTTGATGAGTCATCGGGTCATTTCAAAACCACCATTCCACCTGAGAATCTACCCATGATGACTCCCACTTGCCCGATTGGAACGCTTGTCGGCAAATATTTATATCGGATCTCAAGGTGTCGGGTCACTTTAAGACCATAATTCCTCTCGACAAGGAGGAGATTGTATTGGTGGACCCTCCCGTGATATTCTCACCTTGATCGAAAAGGGAGTACGTCAAGCTAGTGACGTAAAACAAGCGCTTCTTGGGAAGCAACCCAAGTTCTTTCCATATCTTTCTTTCTTTCTTTTATTGAAAAATCCAAAAATTCAAAAATCCAAAAATTCACAAACAATCTTAGCCGATCTGCAAATGGTCGACTGGTTCTCCCTGCAAAGCTGCGTAGTTATGTGCTCACCATTATCTGAGCCGCTATTAGAAGACTCAGAGGCAATATGGTAATCCTTCCCTTCCAAACCGGATGAAATAAAGAGAGTAGCGGCGGCTTTAGGAGCCGTGTTCACGGGTGCGGGAGATAATGGCTCGGACCTCGAGGTAGGCTCCGAGGTAAGAGGGCCGAAGGACCCGTGCAGGCTTCAACTTGTAACACTTGAAAGGTGTTAGAAGTCGTCAGATCAGGCTTAGTAGGCTCGGGAGTCGGGCGAGAATCCGTACGGTTATGGACCTGATGCTCATGGGAATTAGAGCGTCGACGAGAACATCTGGTGTTAACTGTATGCTAATCCTCCCTATCGACGTTCTGGGCGACACGAGGTTTATAAGAGGGGCAAGAACCAACAAGATGCCCAACCATTTTGCAGAAAGAACAGAAATACGGCAAGTACTCATACCCAATGGAAATATATCCGCAATATCCCTCCCGTTCAATCATTACCATATCATGCAGGGTATTTTCAAGGTTAATCTCAACCATCACACGAATAAAATGGCCAACCGAGCCGTTAATAGAATGCTCATCAATTTGTAAAGGCGTACCCATAACCCTAGCAATATTCATGATAAAAGAGCTATCCCAATATTCGATCTGCAACTCATAAATGCAAATCCAAACCTGAGATGTGGCCGAAGGGACCTTGTAGGGGTTGAAGTTTGGGGTCCAAGGGAAGAGCCGAATAGAGCTTGAGACGAGCTTTCAAGCGGATCTGGAAAATGCACGCGCTCTTTCATTGGCCGAGGAGAATGAGATGCTGGAAAATCCTTTTCCAAGTGGAATAAAACTCCATGATCCAGTAGCTCCCCAAGTAGTAGACAATGCAGCCTTGCAGTTTTCGAGCGAGAGGGGTTTCGATCCTTTGGGTTGGAGAAGTCGGCCAATGGGAGAGTCGCGTAATTTTGAAATGCGACTTTTGTAGCGGGATTCATCGATAGTGACCAAAAAGTAGTCCCCTTTTTTTATTAGAGGGGCACCCAAGGTCAAGCCCGTCGGGGGTGAATGTGCGGGAAGGGAAGTGGGCTGGGCAGCCGGACCCGAGTTGCAAGGGAGTGGGCCGCCTATGCCAAGTGTAGAGGAAGAATTGGGTGTGGGGAGCTGGGCCGCTAGATGGGCCGTGCGGGTTTGGGGCAAGTGGTTCACCGGGGAAGGTTGTAAGGCTGTCTAGCCCACTGGGCCCAGGAGGTGGGCCGGAGGTGTAGGGTCTGAAATGGCCATTTCATGAAGGGCTGAAAATTAGGCCGCTGGAAGTGAGCCAAGGTCCAGAGCAAGGGGAAGAAAAGAATGGGCAGCTGGGCTTGGTTTACTTGGGCCAACAAAATTGGGAGTAAAAGTCTTGGGCTCCAGTAATAGGGTCTGTTGGGCAGCATGATTTTGAATAGAAAGAGAGCCACTTTCAGCATGTGGGCGCGCAGCAAAAGAATCACATTTGACCAACAGAGATGTCGCTATCTTGTCAGTCACAAAAATAGGGGTTGCCACAGGAGAATCTCCAGAAGTTATACGAGAATAGCAATGCATCGCAGTCAACGCTGGATGCGAAAGGGAGTGACCCTGTGTTGAAAGTTAAATAATATAAGCTAGATTCATAAATGGATGTGACTTTTGATATAGTGTCCATTCATGAACATGTGTGTCCTTTCATATTTTGTGACTTTACATGATTAGTTGTGTCTTTTCATTTTAGTCCTATAAATAGCCATGTAAATTGTCATTTGTAAGTATGAGTTTTGTATGAGTTGTTTAAGAGAGTTCATTATTAAATTGTGTGTTAATAAACAAAAGTGTTTATATTTTTTCCGCTGCAATTTATTTTGAGCCCACATTTCCAACAAAGTGGTATCAAGAGCAAGGTTCGATTCTCTAAAAAGACGATGGCCGCAAGTGGAGCATTCCCATTTCCAAAGCTCTCGAAAGATAATTTCAATCGATGGATCATTCAAATGAAGACATATCTCTGGTGGACAAGATGTTTGGGAAACCATTGAAAGAGAATATGATTTTTCACAAGATCCCGCTACTTTAAGCCAAGCCGAAAGAAAAGGCTTAAAGGAAGACAATGTAAAAGATCAAAGAGCTCTCTCTATCATTCAACTCGGCATGGATGACAACAATTTTGAAAATATTTCACAAGCAACCACTGCGAAGCAAGCGTGGGATATTCTTAACAATGCTTTCAAAGGCATCGACAAAGTTAAGAAAGTTCGACTCCAATCACTACGAGGAGAGTTTGAGTCCTTGAAGATGAAAGAATCCGAAGAAGTAGCCGACTACATCTCAAGAGTTGTGATAATTGTTAACCAACTCGAAAGCAATGGAGAAAAGTTAGAAGAAAAGCGAGTTGTTGAAAAGGTACTTCGATCTCTTGTTCAGAAATTCGACTACATTGTAATAGCCRTTGAAGAGTCGAATGATGTCGAGACCCTTAACTTGAACGAGTTGCTCGGAAAATTACAAGTGCATGAAGAAAAATTAAAAAGACGAATGAGAGAACCGGAAGTCGAGCAATCTCTTCAAGCAATGACGATCAATTCCAACCAACATAAATCTAGTAACTTTGGATATCGCGGTCGTGGTAGAGGCCATGGYAGAGGTCGTGGTCATGGACAAGGACGCGGTCGTGGACGTGAAYGAGGTCAAGAAGAACAAAGTACATACAATAATGAAGAGTCACAATCGGAATCTCGTCAATCACGAACTCACGGAAGAGGTGGATTTAATCGTCATCAAAATAAACGAGCTGTCGAATGTTATAATTGTCACAAGTTTGGGCACTATGCTTCGGAGTGCCGAAATGAGTCTAACTTTGAAAAGGCTCATCTTGTCGAAAAAGATTCTGACCAATCGTTGTTAGCATTGAAAGCGTCAATCGAAGAGGAAAATACTTCGTGGTACCTCGACTCGGGTGCGAGTAATCACATGTGCGGGGAGAAGCACATGTTCATTGATATTGATGCTACTGTTGCCGGAAATATCACATTTGGTGATATGTCAAAAATCACCATCCAAGGAAAAGGAAGAATTCTCATTCGATTGAAGAATGGCGGACACCAATTCATTGAAAATGTTTATTATGTACCTGGAATGAAAGCAAATATTTTGAGCATTGGACAATTGCTCGAAAAAGGSTACGAYGTGCACATGAAGGGCCAAAGCTTGTACCTAAGARATTCCGAAKGGAGGTTGATAGCCAAGGTACAAATGTCAAATAATAGAATGTTCATGTTAAAAATTCAGCACGACATGGCAAAGTGCTTGAAAGCGTGTTTTGAAGACGAGTCATGGTTATGGCACTTGAGGCTCGGCCACATAAATTTTGGTGGATTGAGGATAATGTCGTCCAAGAAGTTAGTGAGAGGACTGCCTGTGATAAATCATCTTGATCAGATTTGTCAAGGATGTCTTGAAGGGAAACAACATCGACACTCCTTTCCAAAAGAATCTCTGTCAAGAGCGAAGAAACCGCTGGAGCTAATCCATACGGACATATGCGGACCTATCGAACCATCATCACTCGGAAATAATCGGTATTTTCTGACCTTTATTGATGATTTTAGTCGAAAGACTTGGGTGTTTTTCTTAAAGAACAAGTCAGAGGCGTTTACAAACTTCAAAAGGTTCAAGTCTCTAGTTGAAAAACAAAGTGACTATCAAATTAAGGCAATAAGGTCGGATAATGGAGGCGAGTTCACTTCAACGGAGTTCCAGAAATTTTGTAAAGAAAATGGTATTCGAAAATCTCTTACCGTTGCTTATTCTCCACAACAAAATGGTGTCGCGGAAAGGAAGAATCGATCAATTATGAATATGGTTCGATGCATGTTGAAGAGCAAAGATTTGCCAAAAGAATTTTGGGCAGAAGCTGTGGAATGTGCTATTTATTTGTCCAACAGGAGTTCGACAAGAAGTGTTCGTGATCAAACACCACAAGAGAAGTGGAGTGGTTTCAAACCAAGCATTTCACATTTGCGAGTATTTGGTAGTATTGCACATGCCCACATACCAGATCAAAATAGGAGCAAGCTTGATGTGAAGAGCCAAAAATATATTTTTGTTGGTTATGATCAAGCATCGAAAGGCTATAAGTTGTATGATCCAGTTGAGAAGAAAAGGAAGCTTAGTCGTGATGTCGTGTTCGACGAAAAGAGTTCTTGGGACTGGAGTATTCAAGATAAGGAGCAATATACATTTTACCCTTTTGAGTCTATTTTGAAAGAAGTCGAAGAAGAGCCGATGGAGCCCTTGAGTCCTCCATCGCCACCCCATGTGACCAACCTTCATCGGAAAAGCGAGAGTTCAAATAGCGGAAGACCTCAAAAAGACAAGATCGTTGAGAGAAATTTACGAGCTCAATCAAAATCCAAACTTGTTCTGCTTATTTGCTGATACTGAGCCCATAAACTTTGAAGAGGCGTCAAAGAGTCAAAAGTGGAAGAAAGCCATGGATGATGAGATTAGTGCAATTAAGAAGAATGAGACTTGGGAACTTTCTTCTCTTCCAAAAGGGCAACAATCCATTGGAGTCAAATGGGTTTACAAGGCAAAGAAGAATTCAAAAGGAGAGATAGAACGTTACAAGGCAAGGCTTGTAGTCAAAGGATACAAACAAAAGGCTGGAATTGACTATGATGAAGTTTTTGCCCCTGTAGCTCGTTTGGAAACCATCCGTTTTTTGATCTCGTTGGCAGCCCAAAAGAAGTGGAAAATTCATCAAATGGACGTGAAGTCGGCATTCTTGAATGGAGTACTTGAAGAAGAAGTTTACATAGATCAACCAGAAGGTTACTTGTTACCAAGATATGAGGGAAAAGTGTTGAAGTTAAAGAAAGCGTTGTATGGTTTGAAGCAAGCGCCAAGAGCTTGGTATTGCAGTATCGACCAAACTTTTATGGAGAAAGGATTTAAAAAATGCCCTCATGAACATGCCCTTTATGTAAAAATTGATGATAAAGGTAACATGTTGATTGTGTGTTTGTACGTCGATGACCTTATTTTTACAGGAAATAATGATGAGTGGTTTAACGAATTCAAACAAGAGATGACTAAAGAATACGAGATGACGGACGTTGGTCTAATGGCATACTATCTTGGAATTGAGGTGCATCAAAAGAAAGATGGGATATTTATTTCCCAAGAAGGCTATGCAAACGGAATTTTAAAGAAATTCAAGATGGAGAAATGCGTGCCGACCAATATTCCAATTGATGTTGGGACCAAACTTTCAAAGGATATAAATGGAGATCGTGTCGACCCAACTTTGTTTAAAAGCTTGGTTGGAAGTTTGCGATATTTGACTTGCACGATGCCCGATATTCTATATGCAGTTGGTCTCATTAGTCATTATATGGAAAATCCTACAAAGTATCATTTCAAAGTGGCTAAACAAATACTTCAGTATGTCAAAGGTACGATCAATTTTGGTTTATTTTATCCAAAAATTGGAGAAATGAAATTATTCGGATATAGCGATAGCGATTGGGCCGGAGATCCCGATGATCGTAAGAGCACGAGTGGTTTTGTATTTTATTTTGGAGGATGTGCATTCACATGGTCATCGAAGAAGCAGCCAATAGTTACTCTTTCGACATGTGAAGCTGAGTATGTTGCTGCAACGTCAAGTGTTTGTCATGCTGTGTGGTTAAGGAGTTTGATTAAAGAACTTCACCTTGGTGACGTGGAATCAACGGAAATATTTGTCGATAACAAATCAGCGATTGCACTAGCAAGAAATCCTATTTTTCATGATCGTAGCAAGCACATTGACACAAGATTTCACTATATTAGAGAATGCATTGYTAAAAAAGATGTTCAAATTAAGTTCGTGAAATCCGAAGACCAAGTGGCGGACATTTTCACGAAGCCCCTGAAACGTGAAACTTTTGAGAAGTTGAGGCACAAACTTGGAATGCGAGAGAATCAAGCTTAAGGGGGGATGTTGAAAGTTAAATAATATAAGCTAGATTCATAAATGGATGTGACTTTTGATATAGTGTCCATTCATGAACATGTGTGTCCTTTCATATTTTGTGCCTTTACATGATTAGTTGTGTCTTTTCATTTTAGTCCTATAAAATAGCCATGTAAATTATCATTTGTAAGTATGAGTTGTTTAAGAGAGTTCATTATTAAATTGTGTGTTAATAAACAAAAGTGTTTATATTTTTTCCGCTGCAATTTATTTTGAGCCCACATTTCCAACACCCTGAAAATATGAATCCGCCGCAGAAGAAATCTAGGAGGCTGGAGGAGCGGCAGAGAAAAGAGTCGGAGACACGCTAGGCGCGTAGAGGGAAAGCCTTGCATAAGCAACTGGGCTGGAAAAGATCCAAACGAGATGGCTGGAGTGGTTCCGATGGTGACGGGAGAGATGGAGCATCTGGGAGCAAAATTGGACGCCGGGAAAGAAACCACCGATGGCTGCGGAGGTTGTCAGGTTTGCAGAGCCGATTCCGAGAACGACCGGGAAGGGGGAAGCATGGGAAGCGAGAATGGGGACGCCGACAAGTTGGCCGGAGGAGGTTGCTGTGCCTGCTGATGAATGGGCAAGGCTGCCGCGACGTGTGGTTGACCGGCTTGAGGCTGCAGGGTCGGCGATGAAAAAACCTGGTTGGTAAGTGAGAAAGAAAATGGCTACGTGGGATGTGGCGGATCTAGAGAAGTAGGGGCGCCTGCAACCGAACCCAGAAGCGACCAAACGGGAGACGAAGGAGAAGCCATGAATGGGCCCGTGAAGGTGGCTGGAAAAACCTGCTGGACATGCGATTGTTGCGGCGAGACAACCATTAGCACCGTTTGGCCAGAGAGCTGCTCTAAAGTTGAAGCCGGAGCAGGTTGTTGCAATGAGTGTGTCGGCGAGAGAGTAAAGTGGTGCTGCTGGGGGTACGCCATGGATGGCTGCGACGACGGAGCATTGGGCGGCCGATGGCCGGAGAGCTGGTGTCTTAGGCAGTTCTTTCAATTATGCATGTGTGTATATAAAACAGCTCGATGTCAAAACTACTTTATTGCATGGTGAATTAGATGAGAAAATTCTTATGAGGCAACCAGAAGGTTTTATTAATAAATCAAACCCTGATTTTGTTTGCTTGCTTATTAAATTGTTGTATGGTTTGAAGCAATCTCCTAGACAGTGGAACAAAAAGTTTGATGCTTATATGCTTTCTTTAAAGTTTAAACGTAGCTCGTATGATCATTGCCTTTACTTTAGAGAATCTACAAATGTTCTTGTTTTCTTGCTCATTTATGTTGATGACATGTTACTTGTGAGTCCTTGATCAAGTCTGTTGAGCATGTTCAAAATTGTCTATGTGATATGTTTGATATGACAATAGTTAGAGATGCAAAATGTATTTTAGGCATGAACATTGTTAGAGATAGAGAATCAAATTTCCTATGTTGAAAAGATTTTGAGTAAGTTTTCCATGACTGATGCGGATCCTAATGAGGTTCCGCTTACTCCGAATATTGTGCTAAGTAAGTCTCAGTCCCCTAAGATTGAAACTGAAATCGATGCTATGAAAAACGTGCCATATTCAAATGCTATTGGCTCTGTGATGTATCTCATGGTTAGTATTAGGCCTGACATTGGTTATGCTGTTAGTTGTATGAGTAGATACATGTCTAATCCTGGTAGACTCCATTGGGAGGCTTTGAAATTGTTATTATGTTATTTGAGATTCTCTGTGAGTTTTGGTTTGAGACTTTGCAAATCGCATGACACTGTTTTACTCAAAGGATATGTTGATTCGAATTATGCTAATGATAGAGATAGTCGAAAATCCACAACCTCGTATGTGTTTACTTTATGTGGCTCTTGTATTAGTTGGAAGTCTCAGTTGCAACCTATTATTACATTATCTACTACTAAAGAAGAACATGTTGCTATAACTGATTCTTTTAAAGAAGTTATTTGGTTAAAGGGTGTCTGAAATAGGGGTTTTAGACGGTAATGTTGTGTTATTTTCTGACAATCAAGATGCGATTAAACTTTTCAAAAATCATATTTTTCATGATCGTTCTAAGCATTTAGATATGCGTCTTCATATTATTCGTGACATTGTTGGTGATCATATTATCGATCTTGAGAAAATTCCATCCGAGTATAACCCGACCAATATGAACACTAAGTGTTTACTTGGGAGCAAATTACGAACGTGTTTGAATATTTTGAACTTCGACATGGTCGATTAGGCCGTGATGGTAAGTGGGAGGTAAGGCGTATTCGTTAAATACGTAATCTATTTTTTTTCTTGGTATCTGTGGTAACTTTCCCCTTGAGATTTTTTATTTGTGCAGGTACTGGGACATCGATGATGAGAATCCCATGGTTCCTAGAAACAAACCGGCATCTTGGATTGTTTTAGCCGAGGTGGAGATTGTTATAGTGTGGCCCTAAATGATATTGATCGGCCCATGTAACTTTCTTGTCGGGCCCATCCTACCCAGCCCACCACCGCCTAGACCACACCCTAAGGAGAACCCAACCCGCTGACCCATTATGGGCTGATCTCGATCGTCCATCATAAGTTCTTCAATTTCGACCTTTGGCTCCCACATGCATAAGGGTACCTCTAAACCTAATTTCATTTAACCCCCTTTCTCCTTCTCGGGTTTCTTCTTCCCGATTGCAATGGATTTCTGTTGCGATTCTTTTGCTCTCTCTCTCTCTCTCTCTTTTCCCGACCTGTTTAAAAGAGACTCGTGTGAGTTTACAGAAAAGTAACGAAAATACGAGAATTATTCCTTTGTGGGCATTAGGTTTTTTGTGAGTGATAGTCAACTTCTCTGATCATATAGCCGAGGGTTTCGAGGTGGTTTGTTGGGGGTTTTCCGGGGGTTGCTACCGGTGGTGGAGGGCTGTGTGCCATCACATATCATCACGGCCAAGGTTCCGGGTTTGTTGAGGAAATAGGACCAAGAACAGATATCTGAGCCGAATCTATTTCTGATCCTATCCCGGGGCTACTGATTTAATATACCGACGATGGCGCACAACCAATTCTTACTGCTTATCGACGAGTCGACAAACAAAAATCTGATTGAGGAAGCTGCTGCTGCTGGAACGGACCGGAGTTGGCTGCTGTCAAGAGAGCGGGCCGGGTCGGACCGTAGGCTGCAGTGGAAAATCAAAGAACAGTGCAGACTCTGGCCTCTATACAAGAAATAAAAAGTGTAGCATCATTATTGGCTAATTACGGACAGTAGTGACTGCTGTCCGGGCCGTTAAACCAAGCTCGGCAAACTTGAACAACGCTTTTGTTTCGTAAATAACTGCTGGTACCAAACGTCGAGCGACCTCAACCACAACAATAATAATAATGTTATTATTATTATTATTATTATTATTATTATTATTATTGTTGTTGTTGTTGTTGTTGTTGTTGTTGTTGTTGTTGTTGTTGTTGTTGTTGTTGTTGTTGTTGTTGTTGTTGTGATGTTTTTAGTAGTAGAACCTGCAACTAATAAGTTTGCAAACCACAACAAATCACTTGATCATCCGAGTAAATTGCATTAGCAAGACAAATTCAACATAATAGTACAAAGATGATTATTCGAGCTTGAAAGTTCTAGTAATAAACATACCATACTTCTTAGGCCATCACACGAGAAGTTTTTTATAGGGGTAATTATTTTTTGTCCCCAGACTATTTTGATTTTTACAGTTTACCATACGAATTTTATTTTTCAATAAACTGCCATCTGAACTATGCGCGAATTGTATTTTACCCCCTACACCACTTTTTTGTGGTTTTGTAATCAAAACCGGATGATGTGGCACAACCCGATTGCGCCACGTCTCCGATTTTGATCACAAAACTACAAAAAAAGTGGTGTAGGGGGTAACATGCAATTCGCGCATAGTTTAGATGGTGGTTTATTGAAAAAAAAAATTCGTATGGTAAACTGTAAAAATCGAAATAGTCTAGGAGGCAAAAGATTTTTTTTTCCTTTTTTTATATTGTCTATTTGTTTTTTGAAACGTTATATTAATTCTTTTGTTGGGTGGGGATTCTTTTTAACCACACTCTTATCAGGTGGATTGATGGATTATTGTTTGCTAGACCAGATTTTCATAACTAATATATTATTAATAAAAATTATTATATTATAATATAAAAATTAATGAATCACAGTTTACAAAAAAAATAATATTTTTGAGTATAAAATTTAATAAATTATAGTACAAAAACCAATATATTATATTATCGAGTCAAATGGCATGAGTAGTCATGACCCATCAATCTTGCCTAACAAAGTATTTATCTTTTTTGGTGTTGGATGTGATACCTTTTTTAAAATGTAAGGTGATGTATGAATATGTTTTCAAAATATTTTTTTTCAAATTTTCAGCTATTCTAAAAATTAAAATCATGTTTGTTTATATTTTTTTTTTTGAAAATCATCATTTTCAAAAGATTCATATTTCAAATCAAATTATTTTGAATATAACAATGAAATCATCTTTTAAAGGGTGGGATCCATTACTACCATCAATATTTACTTAAAATATTACTATTTTAAAATATATCTATCTAATGGGACCCACCATCTATAATCTTATTAATTTTATGATATATATTTTAATTAAAATATTGTAAGTGGACTCTACGACTAAGAACTTTCAAATTATTATATAATTAAAAATATATTTGAAAAATTACTCATTCAAACTTAATCATAATTTTCACACGAAAACTAATAAATTCTCAATTCTTAATTCTTTCAATAGAAATTGAAAATTAAAATGAAAACAATTCTATATATTCTTTTTTTTTTAAATTTATGTTATTTCACTATAACTAGTGTATAGTGTTGTAGGATAGAGGATTGTTTAAATATTTAAAGGAGTGTTTGCATTATTTTAGGTATTTTGTGAAGTATTTGGATAAAAATGTAATGGAAAGAGGAAATTATATTGATTAACAAATCTGATATACATATTTTGGCTTTATTCTGAGAGACATATTGAGTGATGGAAATTTTAATTCTCGTCGTTCTTAATAGAGTTAGATTTTTTATTTTTTTACTTGTATTTATAAATTTATTTGTTAAATATGACTCTTATTAGTGGTTACTACCTAAATAATATAGTTAAGGCAAATATCTTTTTAGTAGTAGAAAAGTGTATTTTCATATTTTTTTTTAAATATCAAGATATTGATTAATTATCTTTTGGACTTCATTTTGTATGCTTTTTGTGAGAATACATCACTTATCATTGTGAAGTACTAGAAGCGGTCATTCATTGTACTCGTGTTCTTCAATCTTGTGTTGATCTACATGAAGATTTTATGAACGTCTCTACGCTGATTCAATCCATCTGCTCATTTAAGAGTTTTTCATATAATATTGGATGATATATTATTTTAATGTCTTTTGTAAAACACTTGCAATATTTTCTAGTAATATATTATCAATAATGTTTTCATGCATAAGCATTGTGATATAATCATTTTTAGAATTGTTAAATGGATTCACTGTGAATAGGTATTGAATGGGAGAGTGAATAATATCCTTTGGCACGGTTTGATTTTCCTGTGATATCCTTATGTGAGCATTATCATTGGTGATTTATTATTATCGAATGTTAATATTTTCAACTCTATATTTGTAATCATTATTATTTGTAATGTTATTGTACTGTTGCCGAGTTATTGAGATTATCAACTGTCTGTTGTTTAGTTATCGTCAGGCATGCATGAGTAGTTTGGGTAATTAATCGAACATGTTGTATGTGTTCTTGCTTGATTAATTGTGGTGCCTATCCCTATTTCTTCTGGTTGGGTCAGAGATGATGGTAGAATTTAGGTTGTAGATTAGGTGTATTCCGTAATATGCCGTACCTTAGATCTGAATTTCACAATTGAAGGGATGCCTACTGGGAGGAATAAGGTGACTGAGGGCCTATTAGAGTGGTTGGAGAACATATTAGGGGTCGATATTTGATTGACATCGATCTACGTTTATTATAAGTTGATCTGTCTAAAGAGCAAAGCTCTACATGTGGGAGCCACCTCTAGACTCCTTAGAGAGCTAAGTGTTATGCGTGAAAGCCACCTCTAGAGTTTCATAATCGTAAACTCAACGATTGAACTATCTATTATAGAACAAGATAGATTTCTATGTCTGTTCGATTGTCTATTCAATTATTTTTTTTATTTAACTGACTATTCTAATGTATATTCTAATTAGTTAATTATTTTTTACTGAACTTGTTTAAGTTACTGAAACTATGATCTATTTGGTTTACATGTGCCTGTATCTTGTGAGATTAACTATATTCTTGTTTCATACACGAAAATACCGATTTCATATTTTAAAAGAAAACTTCAATTTCAATTTTGCCTCACTAAACTCTTTTAGATCATCTCACTCTCTCTCTCCCTCCCTCCCTCCCTCTCCCTCTCTAAAGCCGAACTCTCTAAATATCAACGCTATGAGAGTGAATTTGATCTCGATCCTCCTAGTGAAGAGAAACTCATTGGCTAAGGCTGCATTTTATCAGTTGGTGTCTTTGTATTTTATTTGTATAAAGTTAATTTATAATTTCAATGTGAGAGTTTGTCTTATTTAATTATTTTAATTATATTAATTTTATTTAGGGTGTTACATTATCTCAAATGAAAGTCTAGTAAGCAAGCTTCTGCGTTCTGTCACTGAGAGATTCAACATGAACATAACAATCATTGAAGAAGCAAATGATACCTCAACCGTGAGCTTTAAGGAGCTTGTCGGCTCCCATAAAAACTATGAAATGGAACTTCAGATCAAACAATATAAAGGAAGTAATATTGCTCTAATCTCTGCTTTTGCTCCTAAAGATGAAGATTTAGATCTTGTTGCTCTTACGCGTGAAGCTGAAATTGCTGAGTTGGATGACGATGGAGTTGCTCTCATTAAAAGAAAATTAATGATATTTTGAATAAAAATAATAATTTGAGAAATCCAATCAACCGTAGAAACAAACCTTTCCATGAACCATCCACTTCAAGAACCCTTGGACATTCTCCTCAAACAAACAAGTTTCAAAGGAAGGATGTGACTCATACTAGTTCCAAGTCTAAAGACCGGAATCATTATAGAACCAAGTTTCTGAAAAATACTTAGTAACATGAATGTAGTAGGTCATTACAATCATGAGTGTGCTAAGACTAAGTGTAAAAGAAACTTGATTGCTGGGAGTGGTGGAGAAGATGAGGAGGCTCCTAGTGAGACAGAAAAAGTCATAGTCATGTCTGCCTATGTTGTCAAAGATTATGTGAAGATGTCACTAACTTTGATATCTTATCTCTTCCTTTGTTGAGGACACTAAAGACTTTGCTACTGTCTATGAAGAACCTTATGGGAACTAGTCCAAACTAGTCCATAGAGTAAAATATCTTAATAAGGAGAATGAGAGACTGACTCGTGCTGATAGAGAAAAACATGACATTATCCTACGTCTTGAATTCGTCCTAACTAAATTCAAATAAGAACTAGATACAACGAGGTCAAAACTCTCAATGGCTCATTTGATGCTAAAGAGACTAAATTCTTAAACTTCTAATCTCGATGAGATCCTATCCATCATAACCTCATTCAAGAGTGGCATAGGTTTTAACCCCTACATTTGTAAAAGAAGGTGATAAGTCGTCAGAAGGATCTATGTCTGTAAAAGATCCTAATGACATCGATGTAGTTATGCCTATCAGCACTGCTCAGAACCTGAGCATATCACACTGTTATGTAAGAAGCTGGAAATGGAAAGGACTCATGATTATGAAAGAGAAACAATGTTTTTAAACTCCAACACCAACAACAGGACCAACACTACTCCAAAGTCCAACAAGGTGTGGGTAAGAAAGTAAAAAACCAAGTGCAACAAGATTTATACCTCATTTAAATTAAATGATCTAGGTTCATGATATTTCAACAGCGGGTGCTCCCGACACATGATAAGAATAGTTGACTACCTGACAGATGTTGTGAAACACAATAGTGGGGAAGTCCGTTATGGTGGTTATGAAGATGGACAAACCATCAGGAAAGGCACCCTAAATGTTAAAGGTTTTCCTAGGCTCTAAAATATGTTGCTAGTGGAAGATATAACTAATAATCCAATTAACATTAGTCAACTCTGTGATGATGATCTACGAGTAAAGTTTAATCAAGACTCATGTGAAGTTCTTGATAAATCTAAATAGTGAATTCTTACTTGAATTAGGATTATGAACAATTGTTATCAAGTGAACAGTAAAATCATGTGTCAATCTGTTTAATCATATGGGTCTGAGTAATTGATTAACATGTATTTGTGGTTATTTTTAGTAGTATTTTAGTTTACTTTTATTAATGTTTTTGGTATAAGTTGGACAATTTAAGCTTAAATTCGTATATTTACACTTCCAGCTTATTTTACCGTGTTTTGGTCTAAATTGATGAAAAATAAGTGATTATTTGATTTTTTTAATTTACAGCTAAGTAACCGGGAGAGCTCAGCGCATTAGAGATAAATTACAATGATCAAGATATGAGGATTGAGCTTTCGGTGAAAAGTAGCAAGTTTTTGGAGTTAACGGTTACACTTAATGGTTACAAGCCTAACCGTAAGCCATAACCGTTCGGAGCAAGCAGGGAAGATGAAAATAGCAGTTAACGATTACTGCTAACGGTTACTATAACCATTAGCTGGTAACCGTTAGTGGGGCCCAGAAACAGCAGACAGGCTTGCGGCCCAAGTCACGGAAAGATCTATAAATACCATCAGTAATCCGAATTCGGTGTGTGTGTGGGTGTGTGCAAAGGTACTTTCAACCCTAAAAACTTACCATAAACATAATCCTAGGGTTTAGAGTCGGATTACAACGTAAAAATGCGAAGATCGAAGAGCAAACCAAGATTCAACGACGACGAGTTCCGGAGCCCGTTCGACGCCGATCAACCGTAGAAGCTCGTTCCGCTGCGTTTACTATTCGGAATAGCCGAAGATATTTCCGTTCCAGTAGCTATAGCAAGTAGTCTGAACCTTTTAATTAGTTTTCTTAGTTTCAATTACTCATTTCAACTTTCGATAATAGTTAGTTTATGTTCGTATCGTTTGGATTCGCTGAACGTATTTAGTTTATTAATCTCAGTTTATTTTCAATTTTTCATTTTATTATTGGATGTTTAATGTTCTGTTTGGTTGAATTTCATTCATGCGTTGAATATTCATAGTTTTCATAGTTAACCGTTATAAGAATTTGTTAACCGTTACAGTTAACCGTTAGTCAAACAGTTAGCAGTAACAGTTAGCTGTTAGAAATTATAATCGTTAGTAGTTGAATTGATTTGTTATAATTTTAGTTTCTGCAATCTGTCAGTTCCCAGTTTTAAGTTAGTTTCGAATTATTAATTTAAATTATTAATAGATTAATTAAGTAGTTAATTAATTTAGGCATTAGTTAATTAAATTTAGAATTTAAATTTAGTTACGCATTAGATTTATTTTTAGTTTGTTTCTTAGGTCTAGATAAATTAGTTCAATTATTTTTAAATTTAATAATAGATAATTTAGTTTTAAGTTGGTACTTTAGAATAATTAATTTAGAATTTAAATTTAAAGTCTTGCCTTTTAATTTAGTAGTTGTTAATTAAAATTTCAAAATAAACCCCAAAAATATTCAATCGACTTGCTTTTAAACAACTATCTTAACTCTGAATCTTGTTGTCCCTGAGATTCGACTCGAGTCATCTTTCCACCCTACAAGTGTCCTCGTACTCTTGCGAGCAAGGTTGAATGTTTTATTGGGGTGCATAAAAGTTTGGTTCAGAATTTGGCGCCGTTGCCGGGAACAGCAAAAATAGGAGTGAAAGATTTTTTTTAGTCTATTTAAGTAGTCGTTTATTTATTTATTTTTGATTTTGGTTTTTGTCGCTTTGTACGTTTGATGTTTTGTTGAGTTTATGCAAGGTAGACATTCACTTCGCCTCGAACTTGCACCTTTTCTTCGACGACATCCATCGAGCGAATCAACCAAGACCAAGACCCGTTTCCGAAAAGGAGAGCATTTTTTCTATTTCTATTGATTTCGAGTACGACGAAGTTCCGAACAATATGGCAAGGAGAGGAAATCCCATTCCACCTGACCATCCCGATTAGGCTTAGTACAAGCCGTAAACAATGACTTACCCTTACCTCGCACACGGAGACGTAGGGATGAATTCAGAAGCGAGCCACGACAATTAGAAGGCTCAATCCAACCAAGAGACTATTGCGTTGAGCAACAGCAGCCAAGAGCCCAACGAGTCGAGCAACAGCAAGGCCTAATTCAACAACAACCAAGACACCAAGTAGGACAAGGAATTCAACAACAAGTGGGGAACGGAAACAGAGGTAGAAATCGACCACCCCAGCATCAAAGACAAAGAGGTAGAAATGGAAACCAACGTGGACGAGGAGGTAGAGGAAGGATTGGTCAACATGTGGAAGAGTTTGATGACAATTATTTCGAAGATCCACCCCGCCAGAATGAAAATGTAGAAGACTGGTTCGATAATCAGGAGTATGATGATAGAAGCGAATATGAGGAGATGTATCATAGAGAACGAGAACCGAGGCGCGCTGAACTGCCTTGACAGCAAGACTTGTCACGAACAAAGGTGATGCCTTATGGATCCCCTATTTTGCTTGGACCGACTGCTCAGGAAGTGGAAATCAAGCCGCATCAAATCAATCTGCTTCCGATCTTTCATGGGAATGCTCATGAAGATCCTTTGGCGTTCATGCAAAGTTTCATTATTGAAGTAGGAGGTTTTCAAACTAATGGACTTCATAGAGACGAGCTGCAAATGAAATGTATTCCTTATTGTATGAAGGATAAGGCGAAAGCATGGTTGTTATCCTTGGAGCAAGGATCGTTGACAACTTGGGAGATGATTAATGCCAAGTTTATTGATCAATATTACTCTGCGCAAACTACGGGGCGTCTTCGTAGACAAATTGCCAAATCTGATCAATTGGATGGAGAATTGTTTCATGAGACATGGGAGAATTACAAGAGTTTATTACAAGCATGTCCCCATCATAACTATTCTCCCGAGATGGTGAATCAATTCTTCTTTGAAGGATTGATAAGTAAGAATGAAATTGAATTGGCGGCTGGAGGAAATTTTGGAGATCTAACTGAAGTTAAAGCGAGACAAGTCCTAGAAAAATATTGTGAAAAGTCTCGACAAACAAGTTCGCGACCGCGAAAGTTGAAGGTGAATGAAGTATTAGTAACTGAGAAATCAAGTGAGAAGAAGTTTGAGGAAATGTTTGAATTACTTAAAAAGGAGTTAGCAGAATTGAAGAAGAACCAGTCGAATCAATCTTCTACACAAGTACTAACTGTTTGTGCACAATGCGGAACACCTGGTCATACGGAGAATGAGTGCACGACTGTTTATGAACAAACAGAGGCGGAGGGAGTTAATGCGATCCAAATGTTTCAAAACAAACCCCCTCCGGGGAACACATATAACCCTGGGTTGCGAAACCACCCTAATTTCAAATTTGGTCCTGGAAACCTGAACTATGTACCTTTCCCCAAACAAACTCACCCTCAGTACCTAGCGCTGCCACCACCGAACAAGAATACACCACCACCACCATCAACTCAAGCGTAGTCGACTGACCAACTTCTACTATGGCATCAGAACCAAGTAGCTGAGACACTTCATAATCGAGAAGGACTTGCGAAAGTCAACACAAAAATGGACGATCTCACTCAGATTGTGCAAAGTCTTGCCAAGAGTATAGAGAGTATAGGAAAGTTGATTACGCATGATCTTTCTAAGCATAAGGAAAGAACGGATAGAATAATTGGACAAATGGCTTATGACCTCGCGAAATTAGTAAGAGATAAAGACAGATTTCCCAGTCAGCCTGAACAAGCATCTGCCGTACATGTTCTTAGAAGCGGAAAGAAAGTTGATAATGGAGTAAAGGAACAAGAGGGGAAGGAAAAAGGCGAACCAGTAGAGGTTCAAAGGGCGATTCAATCCGAAAATGAAGTCCCTAAGTCGTTGGATAAAATGCACAAATCGTCTAACCCTTACATTCCTGGATCTTTGAAAAGAAAATTTCCACATAAAGTTCCCACTCATACGTTGAATGATAATCCCGAGAAACTTCTAACTGAACAGCAAAAGTAGTTAGTAGACAAGTATCGCGAAGTTTCTTTTCCTAGTCGTCAACGACCTGCTAAAGAAAACAAGAAGTTTATGGAACTATATAACCTTTTGAAGAATGTCAACATTAACCTTCCTTTGCTTGATATAAGCAAGACAATGCCAGCCTATGCCAAGTTTTTCAAGGAATTGGCATCACGAGAAAGACATCAAGAATCTAATCAGTTTGTCGCATTAACAAAGGAAGTGAGCGCATTATTTAAAAAGCAACTGCCACCTAAGGAGCAGGACTCTGGAAGTTTCTGAATCACTATTTCCTTAGCGAATGGACAGAAGGCCCGTGGAATGTTAGATCTCGGAGCAGGGATAAATATGATGCCATATTCTCTATATAGAGATTTTAATTTAGGAACGTTGAAGCCTACCACCATAAGCCTACAATTAGCTGCTCGATCTATTCGGCAGCCATTGGGAGTCATTGAAGACGTGTTAGTGCAAGTTGGCGAGCTAGTTATCCCTGTCGACTTTGTAATTCTGGATGTGGGAGAAGTGACGAACGAAGGAAAGGAGCATACTATCCTTTTAGGATGCCCATTTATGTCAACTTCCCATACGTTGACCGATGTGCACAAGGGACATATGTCTATGACCGTGCTAGGAGAAACAGTTACCTTTTCTTTAAGGGATATCCACAACACACCCCTGCCTTTTATGCAAGACGATTGTTCAATCCTTGATCCGATTGCATCGTGCATTCATGACTTGAATGGAGTTTCTGTCCTACATGATTTAAATGTCGAGGACAACATCGAGGTTTTTAAGCGGGAGGCGGAAGTTGTGGAAATAACAGACATTGTTGAGATAGACTTGAATGACAGTGCTGATGATATCGTTGAGTTTGAAGAATTTAGTGAAGAATTGTACGAAATAGAGAGTATACCGGAACCTGAACCGAAAGTGGAACTGAAGCCACTACCAAGCCACCTAAAGTACGTTTTTCTTGAGCCTAATGAAAAGAAACCCGTCATCATTTATTCGAAATTGACGGAATACGAAGATAAAGAGATGATCTCAGTGTTAAGCAAGTATAAGGAGGCTATTGGATGGAGCATAAGCGATATTAAGGGGATTAGTCCAGCAATTTGCATGCATCGCATTGAGCTGGAACCTAATGCGAGGTCAATTAGAGAAAGTCAGAGACGATTAACACCGACATTGTGTGATGTGGTAAAGAAGGAAATTTTCAAGTTGTTAGAGGAGGGAATCATTTACGCGGTCTCTGACAGCAAATGGGTGAGCCCTGTGCACGTGGTCCCAAAGAAAGGAGGGACCACCATCAAAGAAAACGAGAAGGGAGAAGTCGTATCGATGAGACTAACAACTGGGTGGCGCATGTGCATCGATTACCGAAAACTGAACGTAGCCACAAGAAAAGATCACTTCCCACTATCATTCCTCGATTAAATCCTCGACAAGCTAGCAGGACGTGAATTCTATTATTTCCTTGATGGACTATCCGGCTACTACCAGATCGCAATTGCCCCTGAAGATCAAAGCAAGACGACATTCACATGCCCATTTGGTACATTTGATTTTCAAAGAATGCCGTTTGGTCTTTGCAATGCTCCAACAACTTTTCAAAGGTGGATCTTATTGTTGCAAGAATTTGATGTTGAAATAAAAGATAGACGTGGATGCAAAAATGCGGTGGCGGATCACTTATCTAGGATGGTTGTCGATGAAATCTTAAATGAAACATTCAAAATCAATGATGTTTTTCCGTAGGAAATCGTCCTGAAGTTTTTAAAAGAAAATATTTTTAGCAGGTTTGGAATTCCAAGGACAATCATAAGTGACGGGGGAAGTCACTTCTGCTATAAAGCTTTCGAGAGACTGATGAACAAATGCGGTGTGCGACACAAAATAGCTACCCCTTATCATCCGCAAACCTCTGGACAAGTCGAGACAAGCAATAGACAGTTGAAAGCGATCCTGGAGAAAATAATGGGACCAAATCGAAAGGATTGGGCGACGAAACCGGTAGACGCTTTGTGGGCCTATCGAACGGCCTACAAAACAGTGCTTGAATTGACACCGTTCCAGCTTGTATACGGAAAAGCATGCCATTTGCCAGTCCAGTTAGCACATAGAGCGAGTTGGGCAATTCTCAAGTTGAACATGGATTATCATGAAGCAGGCGAATACAGAAAATTGGAGCTCAACGACCTGGAAGAAATGAGGAACAATGCTTACAACTGCGCATGGAGGCAAAAGTTGGCGATGAAGAAGCGCAACGAACGACACATCCAGGATAAGAAATTGGAGGTAGGTAAACAAGTTTTACTATATAATTCACGAGTTAAGCTGTTTCAAGGAAAACTAAAGTCAAGATGGAGCGGACCGTACATAATAAAGGATCTGAATGATTTTGGAGCGGTCACTCTATACGACGAGAAAAGAGAACAACTTTCAGAGTGAGGCATAGAGTCAAGTTATATTATGGAGGCCTAGTACCGAAGATGGATCGAGAATATTTGAAGCTGGTTGATCCACCAGCAGCGAAAAATTAAGTTCTAGTAGTGCGTCGAACAAGCGACGTTAAAAGTTGCGCTTCTTGGGAGGCAACCCAAGCATTCGTTAGTTTTCATTTTCTTTTCTTTAATTTCCTTTTTATTTTTTATTTTATTTTATTTCTATTTATGTTTAACTTTGTCGTTTTTATGTTATGTTATTTATTTTCTTGTTAGATGTGTTTTTCTTTATTTTCTTGTGTTAAGTTTTGTTCAATATCACGACGATCTCAAACGACGAGTTGATGTACGAATTCAAAGTGGCGCGACTCGACCCAATTACTTATTCAGGGACRTTTTCTTTACCTCTCTTTACTTTAATATTTATTTATGGCAATCGGGAGTTTGCCACATTTTTAGAGGGGGGGATGGGGTCGAGTGAATCGATATTAGTGCTCTCATATATTTGAATTCATAATTTGTTATTCGTAATTATTCGTGATTAATTGGCTATTTCTACGCTGAATTATGTTTGTATGGCTTGCCTGTCGAAGTTAACTAAAATTAGATTTGAGGTTTTTGTCTTTTGAGCGTGCATAAGTGCATAAAATTTTCAAGCTTGAATATTTATATATTGTAAAATGGTACTTGAACGCAATCGATTTCGCAAAACCTTAAAAGCAGCGTCAATTCAAGACTTTTTCATGCAAAAAGCCAGTGAGTAGCCTGAGTGATTATCATCTTTGCATGTGCTTGAATAAGTTTCAGCCTTGATATCTCTTTGATACCGCTGTGTGTAGTTGACTTTGAAAATGAGGTTAAGGCACAGAAAAAAACCCTATTCCGGCCACATACATATATTATTAGCCACTATAAATTTCGAATGATCCAATCATAGYCAAATAATCCATGCCTATAGCCCTGAGTGATTTTATTTTTGAGTCGACCCCTACYAACCCATTAAAAGCGTGGGGTAGGAGTTCGTTATTTTTATTGGTTATTAGTGTTTTGGGAATTATACTAAGGAATTTATATTTTTATGAATTTTTCTGCTTGAGTGCTTTGAGTGATCACCCTCTATATATTTCCCTTTGAGAGGATGCATGAATTTGTTTTTGAAGCGATAATGTAATAAGGGTGGAGTGTTTGACGTTGCGTGACTAGTGCCTATATTTTCAAAATTATCTATGTAGCAACGCACGACTCATTACTCGAACTTATTTTCTTTCTAAGTTACACTTTGAACTTAACGTCTGTTCGAGGACAAACAAAACAATTAAAGCGTGGGGTAGTTGATTAACATGTATTTGTGGTTATTTTTAGTAGTAATTTAATTTACTTTTATTAATTTTTTTGGTATAAGTTGGACAA